>JAJGXB010000017.1:98918-117234 GCA_020882725.1 Aphelinus certus
GGGACCAAGCTAGGTGACACGGCTGTTAAACCAAGCGTTGTGGTTCATTGCCCAATGCCGGTGTTTTCATGCCAAACACACTCCTTCTACATTTACATATGTTAATACACACACACAATCTACATAAGTGAGTGTCCTGTACGAAACCCTGCAACTTCGTTTTGATGAATATGATATATGGCAAATTATTCAATGATAATGTTTCATTTTAAAGTAAATTCAAATATTTGATATACCACGAGTATATCTGGCGACCGTGAAAAAATGCCCAAACGCACCTAAAACCGATAGGTACGTTACAATAGATCACATTCAACTGCAGATAGTCGACCAGGACGGACGTCTAGTCAATTTTCGTGGGGAAACCATCAGAATCAGATTGTATATTAGATCAGTTTGATAATTGGAATCGTTTACACGGGCGAGGATATAAAAACAACGTATCCTGCCAACCAAGCATTAGTCGTCCACGAGCTCACAGAGCATTAAGGGGTAATATCCACCAAATTCTCAGAAAAACAAAGCTTTTTTCATGATTTTTTTGAACGACATTTAAGATGTGAGATATATGAATAATATATTATTGAATTAAGCAACTCTTGGAAAATGGAAAAAAATTTTTATTGTTATTTTTTTTACAATTTTTTTTTAAAAATGCAGTTTTGAGAAAAACGCGTTGAAAGTTTTAATTTACCGTTAAATCGTACTTACACTTCAATCAGCAATCCCTTGGAAAAAACACTTGGAGTTCGAATTTCGAAGAAAGGGTTTCAGGAGCATATTCTACGGGAAATTTACTAACTTTTTATGAAAAAAAAAAATCGAATTTTTTTTTCATTCGAACTGTATATCCCCCCTTAAGGGCGACTACCAAGTTTCATTTGGATTAGAAGATTTGCTGACGAGAATCAAGCGATTCCTTGAATTTTGTCTAGAAATCAACCATTTCAATAGTTTTCATAATAGTTACAGTTTTGAACTTCAATAGCATTCCTTTCTTCGAAGAGAAAGCTTTGTGACCGGACAAAACTTGAACTTTCTAATCAGACTTTGGGACCTCGATTTTCGTAATCTACTGGTCAAAAAACATGGAATCCCAAAAATGTCTGTATGTATGTACGTACGTACGTATGTAACGCTGGTTTTTGACGCGCAATAACTTCCGAAGAAGTTGTCCGATCATTCTGCACACAGGTCAGTCATGAGACGATGTAGCCCGAGACCGTTGTTCAGTAAAATCTGTTGTTTATTTTTCTAGCAACCGTTTTTAACGGGTTTTTTCGAGAAGTTCTCTTTAACTCCCCGTAAATGCATGTAAGAGTCCGAATATACACAGGTCCCGCTGATACTGCATTAACAGTATGCTTTTTCAAAGAGGCTTTGTGTAGGAATAATAATGCTAATGAGATTTCTCCCACCATTGGCAGATGAACCTCAAACGATTTGATAGCTATTCCGTAGCAATAGTTTATAGGGACATAAGAAATGGTCGCTGGGATATCAACAATTGTCGAGATACTAAATACGAATATTCTGAGTTTTTTGTTCTAAAAAGTACTGGGATTGAACTTCAATTTGATATTTCTACGCTTAGTAGCGGTTGGTCAAAAAATCAACAGTTGGCCCAGAACTGGTTTTTTAAACGACATAGCAATGATTGCTAGGGATATCAATAACAATTACTATGGGTACATCTCCATGTGAGGATAACCCCTGGAAGTAAAAAAAAAAATAACAATTACTATGGGAATAACAAAGCTAATGTGTCGTGTGACCTCAAATTTACTATAAATGGAATCAAACTTGATATTTTGTCCCTTTAGCAACGGTTGCTAAGGGGAAACGAAGTTTCAGTGTCACTCAACATCATTCAATGGACTCGAAACTGCTTCTTCTTTTCTCGTAGCAACCATTACTAAAGATATAGACAGAGGTTGCTAGTGTTGTCAACAACGGTTGCTACGAAAATAGTTTCATTGATTCTTGTCGATCCTCGTGTGCCAAAGCTTGCTCTCGCCAATGTTTACATTGGCCGAGGTGACTCTGCCCCTCGAATTGATAAAATTCAAAATAATCTCGACTTTGGTCAAATTAGTTTGATTCGTTGAACCCAACATAACTCGAGAAATATTAGCTCGGAATAAAATTTCACGAAGGAAAATTCTGAGCATAATAAATTTCTCATGAGATGGGATAATAGAATTTCTTTTTCTCTTCCTTATAGTAACTGGATTATTTTAAAATTCCTATGTTGGAAATAAATTAATTCCAATAACTTGAAATTAACCCGTTGTTGCCCAAAGTGACCGAAATTTTCCGCTGTCTTTGAGCTTATTATTTTCGATGAAATCATAGTCTAAAAAATTTGAAACATACCTTCCCTACTATTTTCAGGGTCGCTCTTTTCAATAGTGATGGTTAAAAGAACATTCAACAATGTAAACCTATCGAAAAATCAAAAACAATTTAAAAAACCCATAATTTTACAGTGAAATTTTCTCTTAAAACTAATTTTTCTGTCCCTTCACATGGTTTTAAATGCTTAAAACTCATATGTACCCGGTCAATGATAGTCAAACTGAAAGTAAGTACGATTATTTTGTCTGCAAAATTATTTGGTAAAACAAAATGGCGGCCGAGATTTAATATTTATCTTTTAAACTTGACTGACTTTTTTCTCAAATTCGGTGCCTTTTAGGAAAAATTTTCCAAGAATAAAAAGGTCTTAGAATCACTCAAGGAACGTGCTCAGATTTTTTCCAAATTTTCCGAGAATATTTTTGGTTTTCTGAAAATTCAAAAACTTGATTTTCCAAAAAAAATCGAGAAAAATTCTGAAAAAGATTTTCGATAAGCGTCCACCTACATGGGGTGAAAACTGGGCAACGTTGTTCTGAAACAACGGCAAAGAGCGTTTGAAACATAAAATACATTCCGATTTATCGTCTCTCACGGAAAAAAATTTTATGAATTTTTTTCTGAAAAACGGTGCACTTAAGGAAAAATTTTTCGAATATAAAAAAGTCTTAGAATAACTCAAGGAACACGATAAAATTTTTTCAGAATTTTTCTCGATTATTCTTGAAAAATCAAATTAAAGTACATTTCTACAGTCAGTATTAAAGTGAAGTAAAGATTAGGATACGTCGAAGCAGGTGGTTTCTTTTTATTGCTTTTTCCCTTTCTCTGACTATTGAAATAGAATCAGATTTTCATAAGAGACTGCACATATGTAAAATAATTGATGTTGACAAAACTCATTATGTATTGTGCAGCGCCACTAGTGACCGTGGTTATGAAATCCAATATCAGCTTGGAATAAGCAAGCTCAAGCAACCCCAGTTTAAAATAGCTTTGGAATTACTTTGAAATTTTATTTTGTACTTAGCATTTAATTTTTCATAAAAACACTTGCCGAGTTTCACTTTTGCCAACAGAGATAACTCCAATAATGCCTTGGAATGTGGTATGCCAATCAATAGTGGAGAGGAGTATGCGTTGTCATAAGATAATCAATATTGCAATGCACGTAATGGTGTTGACGTGTGAAGCCAACAATCAAAAGTAAGTGCATGACCAGGGTATTGTACCTAGCAAAATAATTCCCATGTTTCGGTGTTTGGCAAAGTGTGAAAGTAAGGCAGAGACAATTTGAATGTAAATCACTTAGAAACTTTACTTTGTGGTCGTTAGTCAATTTTCTGTAATTAAAATTCAATTCAAATACATAATATATGTACGAGTTTGCTTGATATAAAATCATATGTTTGTCGAGTGCCACCTTTGCCAATAAAATTCAACTCCATTAATAGTTTGAGAAAATAATGTGCGCACCATGGAAAGGAATAGTCGTTATCCTAAGATAATCAATATTGCAATGTGCTGATACTGTTGGCGGGTGAAGCCAAGAATTAAAATCTGCTATCCACATGCGTACCCTCATTGGCATTGGCGACTTCCCCACACACCAAGTACAATCGAACACTTGGCGATTGACATGTGCTGATGCTTGTTGTCACTTCCTTGTTCCCATCATTTGGGGAAGTGCACTTTGCAGGCATATTATGGTACATTGGTCACTAGAAGTGGTTTTCACTACAGTGAAACATAGAAGTAATTCCCAACATCAGTTTTTCACTCAGGAAAATTGCAAATATGTTTGGATTTGGATAAAACTTTTTTCATAGGATTCGCGAGAGCCCGAAGAAGCTGCAGATATAACGCTGGACCCTCCAAAAACGTTTTTGAATTTCCTATTAAACACCCAATATTGCCTGGTATCAGCCACCAACATTCGCCAATTACGCCGCTTCTTGGGAATGGTGGGCTGGTATGTGTGATTTCTTGGAACCCTTTTCGACGATAAGATCCCGTTGGTCGAGATTCTCAAGAAGGACGTCAAGTTCCACTGGGGTAAAGAGCAGGAGCGCGCGATGCAGCAGATCAAAGAGACGCTGACCAACCCTCCGATCCTCATTCGGCCCGACTTCTCGAAGCCCTTCTCCATCCACACGGATGCAAATGACTATGGGGTGGGAGCGGTTTTGACCCACGAGGTTGACGGCAAGGAGCATCCGACCCTTTTCGCCAACCAAGTGATGACCTCCGCGGAGCGGAAATACACCGTCACCGAAAAGGAGTGCTTGGCAGTCATCTGGGCCATCAAGGAGCTGAGGCCATACGTGGAGGGGTACTCGTTCACTGTGGTCACCAACCACAGCAGTTTGTACTGGCTCCGCACCTTGAAGGACCCCCACGGCAGAGTCGCGCGATGGGCGTTGAAGTTTCAGTCGTATGACTTCCAGGTCGTCCACCGTAAGGGCTGCATGAACGTAGAGGCCGATGCCCTGTCGAGAGCGTTTGAGGGCGCTGAAGCCCTCGCCGCGTGCGCGAAAGTCGAGGATTGGTACTCCCGACGCATCAGCGACGTCCAAAAATTCTCCCATAAGTATCACATTTGGAGAGTGGAGAACGGGCTACTCTATAAGCATCCCCTCAACCCCTTGTTAGATCCATTTGACTTCGAAGCCAACCCATGGGAATTAGTCCTTCCGTTGGAACAGCGTAAGCAAGCGATCTACCGAGCCCACGATGCGCCAGGAGCTGGACATTTCGGCGTGGATAGGACATACCAGCGTCTCGAAAACGAATTTTCTTGGCCCGGTATGTACCGCGACGTCCGTGGATACGTGCGGAAGTGCATAAAATGCCAACAGCATAAGCCATCCCAGCAAGGCCCCGTGGGACTAATGGGTAAGCCAAAAATCGAAGAGCCATGGTCGGTGATAGCCGCCGACCTGATGGGCCCTTTCCCCCCCCCCCCAAGTTCCAAGCACACCGAGTAAATTATCGTGATTCAAGACCTCGTCACGAGGTACATCGAGTGTCGTCCCTTGCGGGCCAAGACCGGCGAAAATGTCTTGCAAGCCCTGGAAGAGCTCGTCATCTTCCGGTGGGACTGTCCACTCTATTTCCTTTCAGACAATGGGGAAGAGTTCGTGAACGACACCGTGACTAAGGCCTTGGCGGATTGTGGGATAAAAATCACCACTGCGCCCCCTTGTCACGCCCAGGCAAACGCGGTAGAGCATGTCAATCGCATTCTCAAGCCCCTAATAAAGACCTTCGTCAGTGCGGATCAGAGAGATTGGGACAAACATCTCAACGAGTTCACGTCCGCGTTCAACTTCGCGGTCCACACGACAACCGGCCTATCCCCGTTCTTCCTGAATTTTGGGAGGCAACCCCAGCCCACGAAATGCCTTCGAACCGAGATCGCCGTATGCCAAAAATGGAGCGACGCGACTCCGCGGTCTACGCCGCCAAAATCAAACGGCTCCAAGCGTTGCACGAGCTCATCGCGGAGCATATCGAAAGCGTCTCCGATAAACAAGCGAAATACTACAACCGCGGGTGTCGTAATGTTCTGACATTTCGTTTCACGTCGGGCAAGCCGTGTGGAAAAGCACCCACAACCTCTCCTCTGCAGCCAAACATTACGCGGCGGGCCTGGCACCTCCAAAGAAAAGAGTGGTTATATCCAAAATCCTCTCTCCCGTGGTGTGCGGAGTACGAGACGAAACCACTGGGAGGTTACCGTGGTACCCATCGGCTACCTTCAGCCCAAGAGCAAGCGAGCCTTCCGATAGGCCAAAGGCCGACATGGCAGCCGGCGGCCAAACCAAGCGCGGAAGGCCAAAGAAGGCGAACAAGCCCAGCGCCCCTCGACAGAGCCGCCGACCACCCCGAGCAAAATACCCATGGAAGATATTTCCTCCGTGCTCGAGCGTATTCTAATGAGCTCACCAATGCTCTAAGGCAGCTTTAGCCTGCCCCTCCACTTCCTGGCGCCACCCCCGTCCATCGATAGCGAGAAATTGGGCGCCATCGCCTAGAGAGAGGAAGACGTGGCACCCCCACCCTACGCTCCCGTGCAAGGCCGCACCCGCGAAATCAGCCGGTTGAGCCGGAAGGATCTGGGGAGGTGGATCGTCGCAGACCACCTAGTGGCGCTCAAGATACCCAGTAACGCCACGAAGGTTCCGGCAAAGGCGACACGTAGGGGGAATGCCGCAGCTGCGGACCGCGCCCCCCGGACCGAACCCCTGGGCCCCATCAACGTGGCCACGGGAGTGACCGGGGCGTCCAGTGTCATCACAACGGTGGCGATAAACGCTGGGGCTGCTGCTTCCGGAGCCAAACCACAGCTACGAGCCAGGCCAACCCCGCACCTGCCGCGGCGGCCATGAGCAGGGCAACCACCACCACCCGCCTTGACAACACCGCTGACTAAATTAGAAGCGCTACCCAGCGCGGCAGAAATGCTAAAGGCAACTTCCGGGCGACTGTCCCACAACGCCCAGGATGCTTTGAAGGCACAGCACTACCGCTGGGCCACGCCAACCCCAGCCTGACCCAGATACTTGCGGAAGAGCCCCAAGAAGGTGGCGCCCGCACCGACCGTACAGAGGGAAACCGGCACTCCCCAGTCAGCTAGCCAGCCAGCCAGCCAAGACCGGCCCAGCCCGCTGTAGCTGTCGGCGGTCCTGGAGGACGAGCGCCCGCGATCAGGGCCATCTAGGGCTGCTGCCATCCCATCCTGGACACGCGCCCTGGAGCCCTTCCGACCCCGGCTGGGCGCGCACTGCATAGTGACAACGCTTCTGGTCTCCCTGAAAGGCGTTTCAACCCCGATGGACATCAACGTGCCGGAATACGACGACCAGTAAGGCCGCTCATCGAGCGCCCACACAACGACAACGCCATCCAAAGAAAACCACGATTCGTGGGCGTTGTTTGGCGTCAGAAGAGACATTCTCCGAGCCACAAGTCAGTGGTTACCACAATCAGTGGGGATATGCATTTTGTTTTTTTTTTTTGTTTCTTTTTGCCACAAATCAGTGGTTGCCACAACGTGGAAACGTTTATTTTCTTTTTCTTGCCTCCTCTGTTTCTTTCGATCCATGGGACTTACATAACCACGTCTGTGGGTTCTCATAAACCACAATTAACCAAAATCGGTAGACTTTTTAGTTTTTATTCAGCTGATCAATCGTTTTTTCCCTTCTTCGTTTATAGTTTGTTGTAATTATAAGTTTTTATAGTTTGTTGTGATTTTAATTTCCTTTGATAGTAGTTGTTTTTGTTTTTTTCTGGAGAAAACGGCTCAACCCCGGGGAAGACCACCCCAAAACCCACAATCAGGGCCACAGTATCTTACCGCAGAATGCGGGAGTGATAGGCCAAAATTAGGCCAGTGACGTTAGCCCATGGGCATACCAAGCCACAAGATGGCCAGTCAGTTTTTTCAGTTTTGATGAATTTTGTTTTTGTGGTGAGGACTCAAAAAAAAGTTTATTTATTTTAATACTACGTTTCTTTTCTTACCGTGTTAAATTATTTCTATAATTATGATTATTTAGTACGATGTAGCTATAATAATTGACATTTTACCATGGACATATTAACCCTTCAATCGCCCATAAACCACTAACTAACCCTCACACATGCCACATTTCCATTGAATGAATGCAGGTACTATCAGCCGAGCCAATGGAGTTCTACGAGCGGCGACGACGGTGAGTAAAATGGTCATTATAATCGGACAGCTGGCGCACTTCCATTGGGCCTGTCGATGAAGGTGACGGCCGATGCGGGAACAGGAGTTCCACGGGCACTATTGCGTACTCAAGTAAAATCTCGCGGTGACCCACGGTAGGGGTCATCGCGAGATTTTACTGGATATCCCCAGGATATCCCCCTCTTAACGTTGGGCCACTACGGAAACCAACTCATATGTGAGGACGCCGTTTCAACCACGCGTTGAAATAGTTCGCGTTCCGTTTATAATTATATTCATGGGCTGATACGAAAATCAAGTATTTAGCTAGAGTGTTAGGCCAAGAGCTTCTTAAATATTTCGAAGTTTAAATTATTTGAGGTATGCTACATGTTATGCCGCGGGTAAACGCATAAGCACAATTGTATTCAATATATGTATATGCGCCTGTACACTCGTGACGCAGTATACGCGAATCGTCGGGTAGATTCAAAATGTATATATATAGATATAGCTAACCGTATGCGAAAAATATGACAATGTGAATGACACTGAAATGTTGCGTAAAATTATGAAAAATCGAATTATGCGAACATACGGCCTGAGACGTTATTATTACGGGACCGGTAGAAAAAGAGTGACCGAACCAGGCAAGCTAGTTAAGTTGCAATATGAGTTAACAAATTACGCGATTTGTTAACAGCATTGGTGACGTGGTTTATTATGAAAAAACATGATTCAAGCTAATTTCGAGATTGCCTAAGCAATACGAAGAACCTTATGTGGAGATATGCGAATGAAGCGTAACTCATTATGTAATAACGCAATTTGTTTATTGTTAATTAATTTTACATTATATTTTCACAAAAAACGTTACAATGGACATTCGTACGTGATCTCCAGAATCGAATACTAGTTGGAATATGAAAATCGTATGATTACATCGCGAATAAACTAAGTCAATAGCTTATCGATTAATTATGTTAACACGAATTGTGATGTTGATTTATTAGAAAATTCAAAACGGTTTGCGAAAACATGATGAGAACTAATGTTTCGATTGTTTAATGTTGAGTTTTGGTAATTATAGATGAAGACACCGAGATGTTATAAACAATTAGTTGATCGTTATAAACTATTGAACTTACCAAAAATATCTCGACATTAGGCAATTGGCATTATTCTCAGGCTCGGATAGACGGCGAATACGCGTATGTAGCGACAATAGTTATTGCATAATTAGGGTCAACAAATTATCAAAATTAGTGAACTTCGTAAAAAACGAACTATAACAACAACTGTAAATATCTCGATTATAGACACCTAAGGAACCAGTGTGCGACCTCACACTGTGACGATTATCGGCATTTGCCAAATAAATAAGCTAAAAAACGAGTCAACGCGATACCCTGCGAAGGTGCGTTAGACTATATAAAGGGCCACGCGTCCTCAATCATGGTCATTCTTTCGCGAGCATCGGTAGAGCACATATCGGAATACGATCGTCTCCGCGCATATACACCATGTATTGCGAGCGACCGCGAATCTTGTCCGTGCGCGATAATTGTAACATCTTTGTAAATAATTGTAGTAACTTTCAATAAACGAGTAACTTTATTTTTAATCAATCTCTTTCGAATTTTGTTACCGAGTCCGAACCATATTAAAGTCACAAGCGCTTAACCACATGTTGGCAGTAGCGTTTTAACATCTCTCACTTGCAATGCATCTAACCTCACGTAGGAAGTGATGTTGCATTTGCACAAAACATGAACTTTAGCCTGCTGGTCTAACCACACGTTGGAAGGGGCCAAGCTAGGTGACACGGCTGTTAAACCAAGCGTTGTGGTTCATTGCCCAATGCCGGTGTTTTGATGCCAAAAACACTCTTTCCACATTTACATATGTTAATACACACACACAATCTATATAAGTGAGTGTCCTGTACGAAACCCTGCAACTTCGTTTTGATGAATATGATATATGGCAATTTATTCAATGATAACGTTTCATGATAAAGTAAATTCAAATACTTGATATACCACGAGTATATCTGGCGACCGTGAAAAAAATGCCCAAACGCACCTAAAATAGATAGGTACGTTACAAGAGAAATTGATAGCCTTTATTTTTGATGATTATTTTTATAATTTTTCTTTCTTTCACACTTTATTTAGCTAGGAATACTAACGATTTATTCAAACAACACGTAGATTAGGCTGCCAGACTTGCCACAGTTGCGTAGGTACACTGCGATTGGACACTCGGTGTTCTGAGGCGATCTTACAAGACTGCGTTTTCCTTTTTACCATTAGTCCACGCCCATCCATTCGAGTTAGTATCGTAATTTCGAAATTTTGTGATAACGTGGTTTTTCACGGAATAATACACAAGGAACCACCTCGTGATTCAACACGTAGAGTGTGAATATTGAGATTTTGTTTTTCGATCTTTTTTTCTTTGATAGTATTTGTTAAGTTTTCGTTTTTGATATATTTACTCTACACGGAACGGTTATGCTCGATCCATTCCGCTCCACACATTAGTCAATTTGCCAGAAAAGAATGGCGATAAAAAGTTGTTGATCGGTAGAATGATGCGGTTCTCTGCCCGGAGCCTCCACCGTCACTTCGAGTCCTCGAGATCCGACATGGGTCCGCGAGGGAGGTCGCCGTCGACAGGCGCCGAAACCAGTCACCGAAGGAAATTTTTCCATATGATGGATCAGGCGCGAGACTAGCCACGAGCGCTCCCGCCCGAATCCTTGCCCAAGTCGCGCTCCCGGTGGAGATTGGCATTGTAGTGCACGACATGCCAATCATCATCCTGGAGCACTGTGACTATGACATCTTGTTGGGCTCGGATTACAGGCAGTTGTTCAACGCGCAAAACGATCCGTGGAACCGCACGTTGACCGTCGTAGGCGACCCGAACTCCATCCCACTGAAGCTCACTGTCCTGAACACCGGCAACCAGCTGGCGTCGATTGAATTTGCCGATCTCTCGGAGATCCAAGACCGGGCGTTGGCGAACTTGATTTGGAAGTATCGTGGCGAATGGCCCACGGATCGGCTGCACAGACCTGATCGAGCACAATATCGAACTCACGTCGTGCGAGCCGATCAAACAAAAGTTTTATCCAGTCTCAGAGAAGATCGAGGAGGAAATGCACAAAAAGGTGCGTGACCTCCTCAACAACGACATTGTGGAGCTTTCGAACAGCAGCTGGGTAAGCCCTATTGTGATGATGCGTGAAGCCAACGGCGAGTTCGGCATGTGCGTAGATTACCGCAAGCTGAACTCAACTGTCAGGAGAGCCACTTCCGTAAGTCGGAAGTAAAATACCTCGGTGTCCTGGTCAACCGTGACGGATTTAGACCAGATCCGGAAAAGATTCGGCCGATTATGGAGTATCCGGCGCCCCAGAGATGTTTTTGACGCTGCAGAGGTTTTTAGGTATGGCGACGTGGTACCGCAAGTTCGTAGATAACTCCGCGACCATTGCCGAACCTCTGACGCGCCTGAAGTCAAAAAATGTACCATATGTATGAGGGAGGAACAAGAAAGAGCCTTCGACATCCTCAAGGGCATTCTGGCGACAACTCCAGTACTGCAACGGCCTTCGTACGAACATCAATTCGTATTGAAACAGACGCCAGCGACACCGGCCTTGGCGCTGTCCTCACGCAAACGATTAATGGCGTGAAACGCCCCACCGAGTTCGCAAGCCGCATCTTGAGTTCGGCAGAACGCAATTACACCACTACCGAGCGTGAATGTCTCGCCGTCGTGTGGGCGATCCAGAAGATTCGAGCTTATATCGACGGGTACTAGTTCAAGGTGATCACCAACCACAACAGCTTGAAATGGTTGCGTACCTGCAAGGTGCTTGCGGGCCGACTTGCGCGTTGGACGCTAGAGTTGCAGGATCACGACTTCGAAATCGAATATCGGAGAAGATCTGATAATGTCGTCTCAGATGCACTTTCGCGAATGCACCAAACAGATGAGGATGGCTGCCCAATAAAGATTGACGCAGTCGAGTTGTAAGATACCGCCGATGAATGGTATAAGAGCCGGCGGAAAGATGTGTTGGAGCGCCCCGGCAAATTTTTATTCTATAAGGTCGTCAGCGGGAAAATGTACCATTTCGATGTCAACGCCGAACTCCATGACCTGATCGAGGACGACGATGCATGGAAATGGGTACTCCCGGAGGAAAAACGCCTCATAGCGCTAAAAGAATGCCATAAGTCATCATGCGCAGGCCACCCCGGGCGATACAAGACGTTCATGCGCGTGAAACGATATTACTTTTGGCCGAAAATGAATACGGATGTCGCCAAATTTGTGGCACACCGCGAGCTCTGCCAGCAAATGAAGGTGGAGCAGAGATGGTCAGCAGGACTGATCGGCGTCCGAAAAGTCATAAAACCACGGCACACAGACGCCGCAGACTCCATGGGACCGTTCCCGCGCAGCAAACGCGGACATGAGCATATCCTGATCTTCATGGACAAGTTCTCTCGCTGGATCGAAGCCATCCCGTTGCGCAAGGTGAATGGGGATCTAGTCAAGCGCGAGCTAAATGAGGTTATCTTGCGTCATGATACACCGGTCTACTTCCTGAGCGACTGGGGAACTCCCTTCAAGAATGGCTTGATGGACGATTTCCTGACCAGTCGGAGAATAGAGCACAAGCTCGCACCGCCTCACCACCCGCGGGCGAACCAGGTTGAGCGCGCCAACGGAACATTCATGACGTCGCTAAAATGTCGCATAGAGAGCGACCACCGCACGTGGGACGAGAACATTGATGGAACGATGTGCTCGTACAACACGACAGAGAACGAAGCGATCGGCTATTCACCGGCATTCTTGCTATACGGCCGAAATCCAACGCCACCGCTAACACTTCGACGTTAAGAGGATGAGCAAGCCGCTGAATAGGAGGGGGACGAAGAAGTCCAACAGTGGATCGAGCGCTTGCATAATTTGGGCGAGGTGAAAAAAATGGCCACCCACAAATCCGTGTTCGCACATCAGAAGAATGCGCAGTACTATAACGCGAAGCACAGAAACATACAATTCGACGTGGGCGACTCTGTACTCAAGCTGAATAGAGTAGTATCCTCCACCGAAAAGGGCGTGACACACAATCGGAATTACACGGTCATCGAGAAGATTGGTACGAACGTGTACAAAATCGCCGACGAAACGAGTGAGGACGAATCGGTCGTCTTTGTAAAGTCTCTAAAGTCGCAGGTCCGCGATAAGCAAGAGAACGACGAGCCAACGGGAACAGTAGCCGCTGTCGGTAGCACAGAGGTGAGTGTGCACGATTTCCGAACTACCAATACGTCAAATGGTAACATACTTCGCGCGAAACGAGACAGACTGCGAAAGAACCGGTACAAGGCAATCCGAACGCCAGCGATAGAAACCGCGACCGAGGAACAGCCGACCCGAACACCAGCGATAGAGATCGCGACCGAGCAACAGCTGACGCAAATGCCAGTAATAGAGACCGCGACGGAGGAACAGCCGACGCTAACAAACGATCCGGAGTCGAATCTGGTAGAACCACCGACGATGAGCGAACAAGCACCGGCAGAAACAGCCACCAACGAAAGAAGAAAGCGCGGACGCCCGAAAGGCGCAAAGAACAAGGAGCTGGATAGTGAACAAGTGATCCTGGAAAGCCGCACGCGAGCGCAGCGTAAATAATTGTATGCGCAAGCGAAAACAATTCTTTTCTTACATGGAAGTTTCTTTTAATTTTTGTTACTTTTGAAAACATCGCCGAAGTAAATGCAACGCCAGCAGCAGAGCCACTACCGCCGCACCCAGAGCCACTCAGACACCCACGGAGCACGAGCGCGCCAACCGTCACCCCTCTTGAAACGTGGTGCGACGCCAATACCACCGTCTCAACCACGGATGGTAATAATGAAGTAAATACTAGCATAGAGACGGTGGTGGAAACGCCAACCAACAAAGACGCCACGCCACAGGCGGAGGACGGTGAAGCGCGCACGGGCACCGAGGACGGCCCAGCTGCGTCGGGAGACCGAACGCGCGCAAGTGCAAGCGGAACGCACGCGAGCGTGCCAACCGACCAAGCGCAGACGGGCGCGGAGGACGACGCAGGTGCGTCAAGCGCCCAAGCGCAGAGTGGACACAGCAAGCAGGCCCAGCCGCCCAGGAACAGCCCCCAATGCCCAGCCGCGCCTCCAAACCACCATCGGAGCATCTGGAGGCAGTGGTGAGTAGAGCTGAGAAGGCCACCGCCAAAGTGCAGGAGCTCGGTGGGGCCTACGAAAGGGCCATCGAGGAGGCCAATTTCGCCGTGCGCACCCTACGCCGCTCCCTCGGCGATGCGGCCAGGGAGCGCCTTGCGGCGCCAACAAGGATCGTCGTCGAGGCAAAGAAGATCCTCGACGACGCACGGCTCGCTGCGCGCAGACGGCGCGAAACAAGAGAGCGCGAAGAAGTGGTGAGACGGAGCGCAGAGGTCATCGCCGAGCAACTGCAGCAGTCAAGAGACAGGGCTGCCGAGGAACAACTGCGACTGCGGGAGCAGCTGGAGGCGGCGCAGCGGGTCCTCTGCGGCAAGACAGAGACGCCCGAACAACAAATGACGCGCCTACGAGCCCAGCGCGTCGGGCGTCACTGCCCTATTTGCGGATCGGCAGGGACCGACAACCCGGACCGCTGCCACGAGCGTCAGCTCCATCACCTCGTGCCCCACCGCATCTGCTAATACGAGAAGGAGCAGGAAGAAAAGCGCAGGTAAGAGCAGGAGAGCAAGAAGCCCCAGCCGGACGAGGATTGAGCACACACGGTTGTGCAGAGCGCACACAGCGCGAAGAGGCAAAATAGCCAAAGACAGGCCTAATAGCCGAGTTTTTGTGTTCATAAATTAATCACCGATAAAATTTTTTTCTTTATAAAGTCAATTGAAGACTAAGAAGTGGGAAAATAGCCACGAAATCAATGTGATACTATAGAGTCAAGTGGAGTGCGAACCACTATAGAAAAGCTGCTGAGTCGTTATTATTTCTTTTTTCTGTTTCATTTACTTAATTTTGAGATTTTGTTATTTTTCGTTGATTTATTCTACTTTCGATAAAGATTTACAATTCGTTGATAGTTTTTTTTAATTCCCTTTTGATACAGAGTATCATTTAGTTGATATTTTTGTACAATCTTGCAATAGCGCACACGCGATGCGACAGAGCGCACGCGATAGTTCAAACGCAAACGAATGCGAATGTGATTGCGGAATGCTGTACCGATTGCGCAAAAAGCGCCGACCGATTCGCAGGGTAAGAACCCGTGCAGATCATTGTATGGGTCAGTTGCTCGCAAAGAGAGAGAGAGAGAGAGAGAGAGAGAGAGAGAGAGAGAGAGAGAGAGAGAGAGAGAGAGAGAGAGAGAGAGAGAGAGAAAGAGCACCGCAGAATAGAGGTGGCAAAGCAAAGAATAAATCGTAAAATCATTTTCTCAATACACATATTGCTGACTTTCTAATAACTTAATTTTTTTTTTCTCTTGAAGTTGATCGGATTGGATCACATTGGCCTTTATAAGGGAGCCCAGTTTATCAGCGCTTTCTTCTGTGATGAAGTACGCCTTTGAGGGGGGTGTCACGGGTACTTTGTACAATGAGGTCTCTTTGTCCCAGCAATAATTAATTATTATTCGTATAGTGCCGGCGAGACATCGGCAGCCAATGTCACTGGCTCATGCCCATTAATAATTATTATAATTAATGATAACTACAGGGACACGAGAGAGTGCAATCTCGCCCGGCGCTTATGCTGGGCGAGTTCTCAGAGTCGTGCGATTCTAAAGATTGGGTGGTGAATAGGGGACACAGAAAACACGCGAGTAAAACGATAATAGTTTATTAACAAATAAGGGGTACACGGTGTTCGGGAGGAACGCAGCGCGGTCGACTGAGAGAGATAGATAGATAGATAGATAGATAGATAGATATGTTTTATTGTATAAAATATACAAAAATGGTATTTACATAGTATCAGTCATCTTTTTAAATATATCAGTCATTTAGTTAAAATATATATTACATATCATCCTTGTCAATAGATTTCTTAAACTAATTATCACAGATAACGCGTCAGTAAAGGTATAAATTTATACAGCTAGTCATCAAATTTGTACAATTTAGTCGTAGCGTCAATCTTTATAAAAGGTGTCAAAGACATTCATTCAGTTCTAATTCTAGAAAATAGTTTCTTATAGAACATTTAAAACTTGATAAGGACGGCAGGTTTCTATCAGAGGAGCGAAGGGAGTTCCAAAGGTGTGCCGCCTGCATCTGGAAGGAATTTATTCCGAAATCATTCCTTATTTTGGGGACCGAGAGTTCCGGTGCATCTCCCCTTGAGGGCCATGTGGACACATACCTAGTGAAGAGGCTCAGAAGGTACTCCAGCTGACGAATGCGCAGGATCTTGTACAAAAGTACAGCCATAAAATATTGCCTCCTAATATCCGTGCGCATCCAGCCAAGCTTGGCCCTGTAAGGAGTGATGTGTTCGTCCCTCCTCACACCAAAAACATATCTCACACATGAATTTTGTAGTACCTGTATTCTGTGTTTTTGTTCTTGAGATGCGTCGAGGTGTACCGCAGAACAATAATCAAGATGAGGGAACAGCAGAGCCATTGATGAGCGTCTACGAAGGATCTCAGTCGTGGATTTACGAAAAAATCGCAGACTATACATGGTTCTATTGAACTTCTTTGTAACTGCATCGGTGTTTTGACGCCAGGATAGAGTTTCGTCAAGCACCACGCCGAGATCCTTGACCGTACCAGAGAACGGCACGCGAGCCTCGCCGATCCCAATGCCGGATACATAAAGAGCTTCTTTGTGCAGAAGATTAATATAATATGAGAGAGAGAGAGAGAGAGAGAGAGAGAGAGAGAGAGAGAGAGAGAGAGAGAGAGAGAGAGAGAGAGAGAGAGCAACGCGGGGAGACCAACCTTTGATGTTGCTCGCGGCGGTTAAAGTCGGCTGCGGAGAGAATGCCGGCGTTGGAACGGTCGGCGCTCGGAAGCCGGGGTTGCTAGCGCTTCACACGTGGGCCTCGAGGTGTCGGCGCTAACACCGGACACAGAGATACGCGAGCACAAGAAGGACAGGCACAGCACGTGGCACGGGGCACAAGGCACAAAGTGTTCGCTCGGGAATAAGGGCCGAGTTGCTGCTTATCGCACTCGCGCTTTAGCACATACTGCCCGCTTCCGCCAGGTCTCACCGGCGCTATATGAATAATGATTATTGCTGGGACAGGGAGACCTCACGGTACAAAGTATCTGTGACAAGCTGTTTATTTTGAATTGATTCGGGAGGGCGTTTTTAAAACTTACACATTTTAAACGAGTAAGAGTTTGAGTTACGAAGGACGATGGAATTTTTCCTTAAGTCTTTCCCTTAATGTCTTTCAGATGTTCCCACATGACAAAATTTTGGTTTTGCATAAGCGTGATTTCTGATTGACTTTGTAACGGTTCCCTTGTATCTTTAAACAGTAATGAAGATTGAGGATTAATACTCACCGGATATAGTGCTGGTGTTCCATATTGAAAACCACTTGCGGGCATGATTCCACCACCATAAAAATAAGCATATCCAGGTGGTATAGGATTTATCAGTGGTTGCTGATGTTGAGTTGCAGTCTAAATAAAAGAATTTTTCAAATTTGAGTCATCTTATAGCGAAAGAATTAAGTTTCAGTAAATTCAATGAATTTCATATTTGTAGGATGCTATACTTCCTATTCCGAAGAGTAGAACAGAAAATATATTGATCATGGAGGGATATAATCGAGTTTCAATTGGATTCAAATAACTCTCGAACTGTTCAGAATTCCAAGCATCATGTCTACCATACTGAGGAAGACAATTTTAATCGTCACATTTTCATAGTCGAACACCTTTTTTTAGTTGAATTAAATCGACTTTCCTTCTATTCCAGTACGTTCAGGTGTAGCAACCAAGTTATCGGATAAAAAAGAAGAAAGGTCATACGAGAAAGACCACTGCGGGCTCGCTATACAATCCTCACTAGTCACCGATACTGGGTTTCCGATGTCCTGCTTATAGAAAGCTTTGAGTTTGTATCTATTGAGTGGCAGCTCATTCCTCTTCCAGAAACTGATCTGGAATGAACCATCCACTACACATTGTCACTTCATGGAGTTTTGTTGGATCAGGATTTCTATA
>JAJGXB010000017.1:129157-140996 GCA_020882725.1 Aphelinus certus
ACGTATTTCCTCCACTGCCCTGCACTTTCACTGTTCTTTACTGGACACCACATCACGTTTTATTCTAAAAAATATACAGATGGAATAAATTACATATCGGCAATTCTCTGTGGGATCAAACATGAAAAAATTTGATTTGGCTCAAAAATTTTTTTTAAGTTCTGGGGCATCAAGCCGATTTTCCAGAATTCTTTTAGATTTTTTCGAGCACTTTAACCCCCTTTTAATAAATAGGCAAAGTTGCTGATTTGGCTGTTTTTGCATTTTCAGAGGCATTTTCAACCTTCATTTACACCCTGAAAATGACCTCTGAGGCAAAAAATGAATGGGATACTTTTGTCTGAAAATTGCCTGAATTTTATAGAAAAATTATTTCCAAGGTCATTGGAGCACATTAAGTACTCCACATTACCAATTGGAGCCTCTATTTTTGAACCCTGGGAGTTCGCTCGTCAAGCCCCACACCACATGGGTACTAAAAGTTGTCCCAACTCATACCATATACAGCCTATATAGTGAAAAAATGGGCCTGGACTCTGGACGCTCCCAAAAAATTAATATATTAACTAAAATAGGTGTAAAAACAGGCTAAAATGACTATTCAAGGGGAGCCTTGGACCGCCAACACTTCCAATTTTTGCAAACACTTGTCTGTGGTATTATTACATTTATTCACTGTAAAAACTCACATTCTATCATACTAATATATACCCTGAGTTGTCAATATCATATTTATATAGATCAAGCATTACTATACTATTTGACGCCACCTAACTTTCAGTAGTTACATGTATTGATGGTCAATATATTGTCTATATTACAACTTCAAGTAATTTACTCATGGAATTAGCTAATGTAAATCAATCCACTTAAAAGTATGATCACTAGACACGCAATTTGATAAAAAATTCAAATATATATAGTTTGCCTGTGTTTAAATGACTTCATAAACCACTTTGTGAACGTTATACTTGCCTATACTGGAGACTTGTATGACCCATGTATGGCGCAGGTTAGGTTACCGACCATAGACTTTTAGAACAGCAAAGCCACTTTGGAAGCTCCAAACTTATTTCCGGACTGGCAAACTATATATATTTGATTTCTTTATCGAATTGCGCGTCTAGTGATCATACTTTTGAATGGATTGATTTACATTAGCTAATTCCATGAGTAAATAACTTGAAGTTGTATTTTGAGCCCACCCAGCAATAGCTGCTTGGACCTTAGCTATGCATTTTATACAATATGAGTGGATTTCATGAGTCCAATATTCATGAATATGACCTATGTTTAGTGAACTTTAACATTTTCTTGTTGATATAAAAAAATCATATGATATCTATGCACTGCCTAGTGTGTTGTAAGGTATACGTGTAATCTACAGCTTATAATTTACATTTTGGATTAATCTTTCTTATCGAGTGAATGCAATTCATGACAGAGTACTTTATTAGTAGTTTCTTGTCAGTTTTAGCACAAAAGAGACAATATATTGACCATCAATACATGTAACTACTGAAAGTTAGGTGGCGTCAAGTAGTATAGTCATGCTTGATCTATATAAATATGATATTGACAACTCAGGATATGTATTGGTATGATAGAATGTGAGTTTTTACAGTGGATAATAGTAGTAATACCACAGACAAGTGTTTGCGAAAATTGGAAGTGTTGGCGGTCCAAGGCTCCCCTTGAATAGTCATTTTAGCCTGTTTTTACCCCTATTTTAGTTAATATATTAATGTTTTGGGAGTATCCAGAGTCCAGGCCCATTTTTCCACTATATAGGCTGTATGTGGTATGAGTTGGGACAACTTTTAGTACCCATGTGGTGTGGGGCTTGATGAGCGAACTCCCAGGGTTCAAAAATAGAGGCTCCAATTGGTAATGTGGAGTACTTAATGTGCTCCAATGACCTTGGAGATAATTTTTCTATAAAATTCAGGCAATTTGCAGAAAAAAGTGTCGCATTCATTTTTTGCCTCAGAGGTCATTTTCAGGGTGTAAATGAAGGTTGAAAATGCCTCTGAAAATGCAAAAACAGCAAAATCAGCAACTTTGCCTATTTATTAAGCAGGGTTAAAGTGCTCAAAAAAATCTAAAAAAATTCTGGGAAATCGGCTTGATGCCCCAGAACTTAAAAAAAATTTTTGAGCCAAATCAAATTTATTCATGTTCGATCCCACAGAGAATTGCCCATATATAATCAACAAATCTTATTTCAATTTTTTCGCCACATCACATTTTTAGAATAAAATGTGATGTGGTGTTCATTCAAAATCTCGGTCCAGTTCAATTTTCAGCCAAATCCGTTGTTTGTTTCTCTAGCAACCGTTGCTAACGTGTTTTTGATAAAAGCTCCAAAAATCATCATCAATGCACGATGGGTCTCCAATTCTTTCGTTGATCGATGAGAATCAATGAGACATTCATTTTGGAATAACCATTGTTTATTCTCTTAGCAACCGTTGCTATGCAGGACTTTTTTTGTCGTACGATGACTTTGGAAGGAATAGTCCGATCGTCCTGAAATTTTGCACACAGGTCGGTCTCCGAAAGATGTAAACTGAGTTCGGTGTTTAGTAGCATCTATTGTTTATTTCCATGGCAACCGTTGCTATCGTGTTTTTGATAAGTTCCCATATAATTCATGATAAATGATTATTTGGCTTTGTATATTTATGGGATTCTATAAGAATCAAAGAGACATTTCCCGTAGAAACCATTGTTGATGTCTCTAGCAACCGTTGTTTATATCCCTTGCAACCGTAACTAGGGAATGGAAAAAGTCAGTTGGAAGTCCATTTTTGGAACTGTTGATGACTAAGAAGTAAGAACATCGAAGCTCAGACATTTACCATAGCAGCTGTTGTTTAAGTCCTTAACAACCGTTACTATGGAGTGGGAAAAGTCAGTTTGAAGTCCATTTTTGGAACTGTTGATGACTAAGAAGTAAGAACATCGAAGCTCCGACATTTACCATAGCAACCATTGTTTACGTCCTTAGCAACCGTTACTATGGAGTGGGAAAAGTCTGGTGGAGGTCCATTTTCGGAACTGTTGATGACTAAGAAGTAAGAACACCGAAGCTCGGATATTTACCATAGCAACCGTTGTTTACATCCTTAGCAACCGTTACTATGGAGTGGAGGAAATGAGTTAGAGATTCATTTTGCTTTCTCAAAGAGTGGTGATTAATGCGAGTTGAGGTTCAATTGCAATAATTTGAGAAAGCATACTGCTGAGGCACTTGGCAGCGGTTTTTTGGTTATTTTGATCACTTTTGTGCATTTTTATAAATCATAGTAACGTGGATCAATCATAATGACATGGACATCATGTTGTTTCCAGTGTTTCCAGGGTATACGAGAGCTGTCCGGGAAGTATCGGGCCTACGTTTATATCTTCGCGTGATAGTGTTCGAGCGACCTCTGCCAGACAGAAACGTCAATAGTAAAGCCTCTCGAATCTATTGGTTACTTACTGATACCTGCCGGACGTATAGTTCATGTGCAGCGTGTCTTTGTTTACAGTAACTTTTTCAGGTTCGTTGGATTTTGTTATTGTCAAAAATGACTGAAAAACAAGATCAACGAATTTTCATCGAATTTTGTTTCCAATCTTGTGCAGCAGTTTTTGAGCAAACACAATATCGCATTGCTTCGACAACCTCCATACAGTCCCGAAATAGCCCCTTGAGACTTTTAGCTGTTTCCAAAACTCAAAAAACCATTCAAAGGACACCGATTCGATGACAAAACAACGGTTGGAAACAATGCGACGATTGTACTTAAAGCTATCCCTAAAAGTGAGTTCCAGGACTGTTTTGAAAAGTGGAAACATCGATGAAACCGTGTTATTCAATCAAGTGGGGATTACTTTGAAAGATGCCACCCACCAGATGATAAAAAATAACGTTAGCATAAAAATATGAAGGTTGGCCCGATACTTTCCGGACAGACGTCGTATGACGAGATACGTCAAGATGGATATACTGTGGGAGGTGAGGAAAATAAAAATAGCTTGTATGTGCCAATAATGATAAAATTAGTAATTTAGCCAGGCTTGCATAGAGCCATAAGTGAAGTTGTTGGGAGCGTTAGATTGAATGGCTGCACTGGGTATCTCATAATATACTCAGGAACAAGTTCTGGCAGTTCGGTCAAGATTAGGCTCTCGAAAATGACAACCTCTCCTACTTAGTTATAAATGTTTTAGTGCAAAAATGGTATATTTTGCACCTGAGCGAGGTTGAGCGATTTCGGCACGCAAAACGTTTGCGTCCCGAGCGTAGCGAGGGTGGTAGGTCTGCGCGTGTCGAAATAGCCTAGATGAGCGAGGTGCACATGCTATTTCTTGTCTCCAGTGGGAGAAAAGTGTCATTCTTTGCGAACGCCAGGAAGACAAATTGACACTTTGCTCCCATTGGGACGAAAAAGCACTTTTTCTATTTTTTGCTTGTATATTAAAATTATCAGAGCAGTCGTGTTGCTATAATGGGTAAAATTGTTTCATTCCAAAAAATACAAAATGAAATGCTCGTCAGAAAAAAAAAGTTTTGGTCCCAAATATCAGAATATGGGGATAAATGGCGTTCGATTTGAAATTTTTTTGTATTCTCGCGAGAAAATCCTTCGTAAATCGGCCATAAAATCGGTGAGAATAAGGATATCAAGAATATCCTACGATATTTCCTGACCATATCGTCGCCTGGGGGGAAAAAGCAACGATCTCAGAAACGCGCTAAAGAAAGATCTATTTCGAATTAAGCGAAATAAAAAGATCTATTTCAAATTGAGCGAAATAAAAAGATCTATTTTAAATTGGGCGAAATAAAAAGATCTATCTCGAATCGAGCGGAATAAAAAGATTTATTCCGAATCGAGCAGTATAGAAAGATCGTTTTCAAATCGACTTTTAAAGAAAGATCTAACTCAGATTTTACATTATAGAAAAATCTATCTCAGGTTTAATTTTATTTTGCGGCGTTTTTTCGAGTTCGGAGTTGATGCGGTACGCGCGCACTTGAGTGCGATTGCTTATGTGCGTGTGAGTGTATGTAAATATGTGTGTATGTGTGTGTAAGGACACATTTGAATGTAATGTGCCAAGTTAACTATTTACGTTAAACAGTTTTTGCCTCGATGGTTTCTCGTAGAAATTGGTATACATGGGTTTTTTAGGGTCGCTGATTACGAATCCGGCCTCAGATTTTGAAAATTCAAATTAGAGCCTCTAAGATCACTTGATATTTGGAAAAATTGAATTTTGTTGAAAATTGGTATACATGGGTTGTTGAGGTCGCCGATCACGAATCCGGCCTCAGATTTTAAAAATTCAAATTAGAGCCGCTTAGATCATTTGTCAAAAATTTGGTAAAAAACTGAATTGTGTTGAAAAATGGAATACATGGGTTTTTCAGGTCGCTGATCACGAATCCGGCCTCAAATTTTGAAAATTCAAATTGTTGAAAACATTATGTTGGTTATACGTTTAATATAACTCTCGTCTCTACGTGCTTAAGGTTAAGGATGATTCCAGTCTGAGGCCGAATTCGTGATCAGCGACCTCAACAACTCATGTATACCAATTTTCAACAAAGTTCAATTTTTCCAAATGTCAAGTGATCTTAGAGGCTCTAATTTGAATTTTCAAAATCTGAGGTCGGATTCGTAATCAGCGACCTCAAAAACACATGTATACCAATTTCTACGAGAAACCATCGAGGCAAAAACTGTTTAACGTAAATAGTTAACTTGGCATATTACATTCAAATGTGTCCTCACACACACAAACACACATATTTACATACACACACACGCACATAAGCAATCGCACTCAAGTGCACGCGTACCGCATCAACTCTGAACTCGAAAAAACGCCGCAAAATAAAATTAAACCTGAGATAGATTTTTCTATAATGTAAAATTTGAGTTAGATCTTTCTTTAAAAGTCGATTTGAAAACGATCTGTATACTGCTCGATTCGGAATCGATCTTTTTATTCCGCTCGATTCGAGATAGATCTTTTTATTCCGCTCGATTCGAGATAGATCTTTTTATTTCGCCCAATTTGAAATAGATCTTTTTATTTCGCTTGAATCGAAATAGATCTTTCTTTATCGCGTTTCTGAGATCGTTGCTTTTTCCCCCCAGGCGACGATATATCCGAGCGAAAATGGGCCAACTCGCCATCCGTGCAAGAAGGGGCCAACTCGCCGTCCGTGCAAAAAGGGGCCAACTCATGCAAGTTCTGAATTTCACATAAACTTCAGTTCACGACTCTCTTAAGAAGTCTAATGCAGGCTATGTGATAGTAGTACGTCTCTTTCAATGAATAGGTGATTTTCACGTAATTACATGTCATCTGAATGTAATATGTCAAGTTAACTATTTACGTTAAACGGCTTTTGTCTTGATGGTTTCTTGTAGAAATTGGTATACGTGTGTTTTTGAGGTCACTCATAATGAATCCGACCTCGGATTTGAAAAATTCTAGTTAGAGCCTCAAAGACTGGCGACCGAAAGGTTGAAAAGATACTGTATTTTTATGAAAACTAGCAATGATTTCTCGCTCGCTGTCGCTCGCTCGAGTCTTTCGTGTGGATTTTAATTAAAAAATCTACAAAATATTCTATAATCTTCAATATTCACTTCAGTTTTAATAAGTTATACTTTTAATTGTAAATAGATATCAATCGACATCATGATGCATATAAATTATAGCCCTCAATCTTCTCTTTCGATCGATCACACCACATTTTCTTTAAATCATCATTTTCTAAGTTGTTTATCAGATAGAAAATTGGAGAAAAATGGTTTTCGACAACGCGGCAAGTTTTCTATGACGTATATTACGCGCCCACGTCTATTTTTTTGGATTTTCCGCCTCAGATTATGAAAGCGCTCATTTTCCTCTATAAATCTGCAAGATCAAATTTTGAATAGATAACCCATTTATACTATTTTTTCAACGTTTTTCTGGAACCAAACGTCAAATAATTATTTTTACGGTCAATACGGCCCCACAATATCAATTTTTCCAACACATAGCCAGCTCAAATTGTAGCTCTTGACCTCCTCTTTCGACCCATCATACCGAATATTCTCCTATTCATCATGTTCCAAGTTGTATATTACTTCAAAATCTTTCGTTTTACGATAATTCAGCTACACATGATTTTCCACAACTTAGATCACGCCCACGCATCAATATTTTTGAATTTTTCACGATGAATAATTGAAGCGCTAAATAAGCTCTATCGATACCCCCAATCAGAATGTTCATCACGACGCTGTTTCATACATTTTTTCGATGGTTTATGCGGCACAACTTGATAAAAGTCCGTTTTTTCCATATTCCACGCCCACGCATCAATTTTTCCAAAATCTTCACCATAGAATAGGAAAGATCTTCGATTGATCTTTAAATAAGTGGAACTCAAATTTGCACCATACAACTATTTCACACTTTTTTCCAATGGTTCATTGGATACCAAAAAAAAACGCAACTTGAATTTTACCATTTTTGACGTCCACGCATCGTTTTTCTCGTAAATTTCAATGCGGAACATGATACCGCAGGCAATTTTCTTTTGATCCGTTTTATTTGTTTCTATGGAAGTCAACTCCTTCATTGAGAAATCTTTCCATGAAATTTCCGGGAGGATTAACTTTACAGTATAGCATAGAAGTATAGATTAGTATCCATGGGTTTTTGAGGTTGCTGATTACGAATCCGGCCTCAGATATGAAGATTTCAAATTAGAGCCTCTAAAATTAGCGAACGAATATTTGGAAAGATAATGGATTATAATGAAAATTAGTTTCCATGGGTTTTTGAGGTCGCTGATTACGAATCCGGCCTTCGATTTGGAAAATTCGAATAGAAGCCTCTAAAATTGGTGACAGAAAATTTGAAGAAATACTGGATTTTGATAAAATTGGTATCCATGGGTTCTTTAGGGCGCTGATTACACATCGAGCTTTAGATGGAAATAAACCTAAACCTTCAACATCATCGATGGTAACAAAGAAGCATCCATTCAGATAGTTTACTGAATAAAGAGCCATTTCTTCTACTCTGGTGTCAGCGAAAGTCGGTTGACTCCATTCAAAATAAACATATGTTGGAATTGTAATAAGCATCGATCAAAATATGCAAAAATGTTTGTGACAAGTATAATCTTCAATACTTGTACCAGAGGTTATGCTGTTACGCGAATAGAGTTTCACTATATTTCACTCTAACCACTGTATATTAATTTTCTAGTTCTCTATTGTTCCGTTCTTTCAAAGGAACTTGTAGAACAGATATATGAATATAATTATAATTGGGCATATACACACAAATGCATGCATTAACTCCAAACGCGCAAGAACTAGAAGAAATGTAATCACACTTAAAACGGTTTTTTCTATAAAGTCTAATATGAGATGGCTTTGCATTTGGGTAACCTTCTAAAAGGATGTTTCCTCGTTACGGTCGACGATGTTGAAGATTTAAGCTTATTTCAATCTGAAGCTTTATGTGTAATTAGCGACCTAAAAAACCCATGTATACCAAGTTTCATAAGATTCCATTATCTTTAAAAAATTTTCGGTCGGCAATCTTGCAGGCTCAATCTAATTTGAAGTTTAAAAATCTGAGGCCGGATTCATAATGAGCGATCATAGAAACCCATGTATACCAATTTTCAACAAAATTCAATTTTTTTCTAAATTCTTGTCAGCTGATCTTAGAGGTTCTAATTTGAATTTTCAAAATCTGAAGCCGGATTCGTGACCAGCGACATCAAAAACCCATGGTTACCAATTTTCAACAGAATTCAATTTTCTTCCAAATTTTTGTCAAGTGATCTTAGAGGCTTGATCTAATTTGAATTTTTAAAATGTGAGGCCGAATTCGTGATCAGTGACCTCAAAAACCCATGTATACCAATTTTCAACAATATTCAATTTTTATTTCCAAATTTTTGTCAGGTGGACTTAGAGGCTCTAATTTGAATTTTTAGAATTTGAGGCCGGATTCATGAGTTGTGAAATGAAGTTTATGTGAAATTCAAAACTCGCCTGAGTTGGCCCCTTTTTGCACGGACGGCGAGTTGGCCCCTTCTTGCACGGACGGCGAGTTGGCCCCTTCTTACACGGACTGCGAGTTGGCCCCCTTTTGCACGGACGGCCCCTTTTCGCCCGGTCAGCGAGATGGCTTCGGGACGATTTCATCGGGACGCTGAGTTGGCCCCTTTTTGCTCGGAGGCGACGATGTGTTTCCGAGCTACAGTTAGGATTACAAGTGAATCGGTTGAAAATTGCCGGCGCTATCAGTACGGCCAGGTAAAAAAAGACGATTTCGAGATAAATAGATTCAAAGTTTCAAGTATGAAATTGTAAGAGCAACACAAGTCCTTAGCATATAATAAACATTCTGAGAAATATTGTTGGTGTAAAATCGCATGGAAGTACTAGTATAAGAATGCGTGCGAATATGCGCCTGGACACGCGTGACGCGGTATACACATATCATCGGTTGAATTCAAAATGTATATATATATATATATATATATATATATATATATATATATATATATATACATACTAGCGTCCCCCGTCGCGGCTTCGCCCGCGAATATGTGTATTGAGTTCGAAATGTCGTTACTCATTTATTGTTGAAAAACTCGTATAATATGTACTTTTCAATCCTTGGAGTTGTAATTTTCATTTCAGTTGTAATTCTCTGAGAATTGGAAATTTTGGATAAACGGCGTTCTTAGTTTTTGAATTCTGAGGAATTGATATGAATTGGTTACGTGCAACCCCTACCCGTGAAAGATCAACATACGATTGGCCGCGTGAAAAACATTCTGTTTGCAAATCTATCCCTACGTACTCAAAGGTCTGTCCTTAAGATTTGTTAATCGTCAAGGCGAAAGAAAGTTTCACAGAAAATTGTAATCGTTTGAATTGGAATGGTAAGTCTGATGGAATCATAGGTATGCGAAGTAGAAATACTGTTTCTTCAGCTGCAGGTCCTGTACGAATAGTTGCTTCGATTATATTTTTCTGCATAACTTTAATTTGCAACCTTGTGCCATTACATAAATTGTAATTACATAAATCTGGCCACTTTTTGGCTTGTACAATATCTTTTTATGGAAGTGTAATTTTCTGTTGGATCATACTCTTATTCGACCCTGCTTGCGTTCGTCTGTTTCTAATCGTATACCGCCTAATATTAATTCTGGGTCTCGGCAATCAGCATTATAACCAAAATTATTTGGCAGCAGGAGACTGGGATACGAAAGATCCTAAAAAATGGCTGAGCTAATTTTTGAACTCTGCTATATAACCGATAGAACGCTGACTCTCTTGCGAGAGAGCGCCGCACTATACCTTATGCACGTGCGACTCAACGCCTCGCCATTTACTGGCGCGCCATGGTATTTAGTCGGTTACCCCTAACACAGAAAAATGCATTGTCTATTTCTCGGTTTCTACCCGAAATTTTAAGACGCCACATATCCATAAACATATCTGGAGTGGCCAAGAATCGAGTATCAGAATTTTATGAAAATCGGTTCAGTAGTTTTTGAGATTAGCGGCCACAAAAAAAACAAGCTGTCCTTTTATATAGTAGTATAGATATGTATAAGTAAACGAGAAAATGTGAAAAAGTCAATGATACCGAAATGTTGCATGGAAATACAAAAAATCAAATAATGCGAACTTACGGCCAGAGACGCCATTGTTACAGGATTAGTAGAAAAAGATAGATTTAGTTAGACAAACTAGAGAAGCTGCGATATGAGTCAACAAATTACGCGATCTGTCAACAGCGTTGGTGACGTAATTCAATATGCAAAATCATAATTCAAGCTATTTTCGAGACTGCCTAAGTAAGACCAAGAACCTTATGTGAAGATATACGAACGAATCATAACACGTAACATAATAACGCTGATTGTTTATTGTTAATTATTTTTACATGATATTTTTTGCAAAAACGTCTCAATAGACATTCGTACGTGATCTCCAGAATCGAATATGAATCGAAAAATAAGAATCGAATCATTACATTGCGAATAAACAATGTTAACAGCTCATGGATTATGGGGTTACATACACCTTAAAATTAATAATTATTGGACAACAGAAAAAAATAACTATTTGAAATTTTTTTTTCAAACAAATTTTTTTTCAAGAATCTGTACACTAATTTGAAACTTTTCCACGAAAAATTTATCCCAAAAGTGCATTGGAATATTTTATATAGCTATATATCTACATCTACATCTACATCTACATCTACATAATAATATGTTGGATCCGTACATTTTCCTAGTCCACCTTTCTTACTCTCGGAAACAATGATATGACAGTTTCGAGGTACATTCAGTATGACGGATCGAAAGGTGGGATCGAGGGCTACATTTACATAAAAAAAAAATTTTGAAAAATTCAAGTTGCTGTGGGCGTATGGACAATTTAAAAATTTTTTTACCGATGTCCAGGTGGGACCCCCCTTCAAAAACGTACAAAGGGTTGATTTTTCGAAAATTCATTCAAGCAGATCGATAGAGGAGCCTGAGCGCTTCCATAATTTATATTGAACAATTTGAAAATATTGATGCGTGGGCGTATTCCATGTGAACGAAAATGGTGTGGTGAAAAAAAAAATTTTCGTCAATTTTTCTTGCTGATGCAAAACCAAAATTATACAGTTCCGAGGTACATTCAGTATGACGGATTGAAAGGTAGGATCGAGGGCTACATTTACATGAAAAAAAAATTTTGAAAAATTCAAGTTGCGGTGGGCGTATGGACAATTTAAAAAATTT
>JAJGXB010000017.1:141496-165329 GCA_020882725.1 Aphelinus certus
ATAAATGCTCACTTAGGCTCGTATATTTATGAGAACCTATAAGGAACAAAGAGATATTTCCTGTGAAGAACATTGTTGATGTCTCTAGCAACCGTTGTTTATATCCCTTGCAACCGTAACTAGGGAGAAAGAAAAGTCAGTTGGAGGTCCATTTCTGGAACTGTTGATGACTAAGAAGTAAGAACATCGAAGCTCCGACATTTACCATAGCAACCGTTGTTTACGTCCTTAAGGGGGCTTCAGCGTTAGGTGCCGTACCAATGCGGGGCCCTACTGGGGGTGCCTGAATTATTTTTCAAAATTCTCCGAATTGTATCGTTTTAAAGTAGATCAGTCTTATCCTAGACTACTTATGGATGCTTGAAAAGGGAAAATAAATTATAACTAAGTCAAGATTTGCAAATAAACACTTGTAAAATTCATCAAAATCCACTTTTTTCAGTTTTACGATATTATTTCGATGGTGACATACGATTTTCGCGATCATAGTATAATCTACTTATGAAAACCTATTACTTAGAATTTTTTCAAATTTTTCTATAACACCATATTTAGTTGAGAAGGAATTAATCGATTCTCGCAGTAAGAGCCTATGTAAAAAGCGTCATTTTTGTTATAGCGCTCATATGGAAATGACCATGTTGACCCATGATTTTCTTTGTTGCAATTGAAAGTTGGTTGTGCTAGGTACATTCTATGAAAGTTTGAGCTCATTCTATAATAGAATAATAACTCGCTGAAGCCCCCTTAACAACCGTTACTATAGAGTGGAGGAAATGAGTGAGAGGTTCATTTTGCTTTCTCAAAGAGTGATAATCAATGCAAGTTGAGCTTTAATTGCAATACTTTCAGAAAGCATACTGCTGAGGCACTTGCCAGCGGATTTAGTAACAAGTCCGAAGCATATCAAATCACAAGTGCTTAACCACATGTTGGCAGTAGCGTTTTTCAATCACTCACTTGCGATGCATCTAACCTCTCGTAGGAAGTGATGCTGCATTTAAGTGCACTACACATGAACTTCAGCCTGCTGACCTAACCACACGTTGGAAGGGGCCAAGCTAGGTAACACAGCTGTTAAATCAAGCGTTGAGGTTTATTGCCCAATGCCGGTGTTTTCATGTCACACACACGCTTTTTACACTTACATATTAATAACACACATATGAACTATTGATGTGAGTATCCTGTACGAAACCCTGCAACTTCGAACTGATCAATACGATACATGGTGATTTCTTTGAAAAATAATGATTCATGATATAGTAAAATAAAACATTTGATATACCGCGTGTATACCTGGCAACCGTGAAAATAATGCCCGAACGTACCTAAACACCGATAGGTACGTCATATTGCACTGGAATCGATGAGACCCGTATCGCGCTTTCCAAACGCTCTCTTACTAAAGAGGCTGAACATGCTCGCAAAGACTCGATTTCGTCAAGAAGAGATAAGGAGCGAGAGAATTTTATAGTCGGAGGCCAATTATATGGAACAGGGATCGTAGAATAGAGGTAAAGCAAAAATCTCCTGGACTTTATATTACTAAAACGCGTTCATCTCGAAACCATCTTTTTTAATTTGGCCGTACTCATAGCGCCGTCAATTTTCAACCCATTCACTTGAAATTTTAACTGTAGCTTAGAAGCATAGTTTTTCAGGGAACATCGAAAGATTTTTCCGCTATTTTGATTTTTATCGATTTGATGGGCGATTTCCGATCGATTTTTCCGCGTATAGAAAAAAATTCAAATTGTCGCGCCATTTGCTCCAAAATTGAATTCCAAAAAAATGTTACGATGTTCCATAAGTTTTGCTTTCTCAAAGAAAAAGCTTTGTAATGGGGCAAAAATCGACCACACCGAATCAGACCTCGGGACCTCGATTTTCGTAATCTACGGGTCGAAAAACATGGAAATCCAAAAGTGTCTGTACGTATGTGTGTGTGTGTGTGTGTGTGTGTGTGTGTGTGTGTGTGTGTGTGTGTGTGTGTGTGTGTGTGTGTAACGTTTTTTCTCGTCCACGATAACTCTCGAAGGAATGGTCCGATCTTTTTGAAATTTTGCACACAGGTTAGTCGCGGCAAAATCTCGGCCGAGTTCATTTTTCAGCAAAATCCGTTGTTTATTACTCTAGCAACCGTTGCTAAGGTGTGTATTTTTTCGTTTCTTCCATCCATGATAACTTTCGGAGGAATGGTCAAATCTTGCTGAAATTTTGCACACCGGTTAGTTGTGGAAAGATCTAGCCCAAGATCAATTTTCAGCAAAATCCGTTTTTTATTTCCATGGCAACGGTTGCTAGCGTGTTTCCGGAATCACAGGCGCGTTGTTCCCAAAACAGAGTGATTGCCTTGTAACGTCGCGGATCAGGTTCGATATCAGTTTCGGGGAAATAAATTTTTTCTGCGAGGGCGTGCCATTCCAGATGCTACAAGAGTGGGAAATTCCCTTTTCGCGAAATCCACACTATTACGAGCAGGTATAAATAAGACACGCAGTGAGACGCTCGGCCATTAGCTCCAGCACCAGATCAGCAGAAGGACCTCTCCAACCAATGGCAGCCACAGGAAGACAACCTAAGTATAAAGAGTTACCCATTCTCACATCCGAAGTCCTGAACAGATTCAATACTAGAGAAGGTGATAGTCGGAGAGCTCGCTACATGGGTGGCCCGTCAACACCGACCAAAAAGTGCGAATTTTGATGATTGTACCAGAGTAGATAGATTTGATCTATCGTCAGAAAAAAAATCCAATCAACACGCTAACGAGAATGAGTAACTGACGACAACTGATGAGTCTATCAAATAGCACTTAGTTCTGATCAATGAATGAGTGTCTGTAGAATTACGGGTGGTGTTGGTAGTGTGTGTTATTTTTTATACGTTATTCACATTCGAGACGTGAGTGAGATGAATACTTGTTGGCGATTTAGTTGGAGATATTTTCCTATGTTTCATTCTCTTGCCATAATTATGTCATCGACATATAATAATAAAATCAAGAAATTACCTTCATCCTTCCATATAAATATACAAGGTTTATTTTCACGATTTTTCAAGCCTAGTGATAAGACTACCTCCGTAAACCTTTTGTTCCACCTTTTGGGGCTGACTTTCAATCCATACAAAGACTTTAACAGTTGACACACCTTGTTCAATTTTTCCTGTTTTGAATGCATTGTTCCTTCTGGAATTTCCATGAACACTTCCGTTTCCAACGTACCATTTAAGAATGCCGTCTTGACATCCAGTTGAACTACTTCTAGATCAAACTTGTTTGTTATGGCAAACAATGCCCGAACTAGTAGGAGCCTCGAGACTGATGCATATGTCTCTCTGAGATCATAATTCGTTTTATCCTTGAAACCTCGAATCACCAGTCTTGCCTTGAACTTTGTTCTTCCATCCATATCTACCTTTCTTTTAAACACCCACCTTGAGTCTATTATGTTAGGCTTCTTACCGTTTTCCTTCAAAAACAGTCAGTTTACTAATTTCCAGACCTGATGACTTTCCATTGATCTCAATTCTTCATCAACAGCTTTCTGCTACTCTTTGTGGTCTTTCGATTGCATAGCCTCCATATAGGATGTTGGATTCTTGTTGATGTGAGCCAGTAATGAATTATAGATCTCGTCCTTGTAGTTTTCCACCTTTTCTTCCATTTCTGCCTTAAACGTGAATGCCACCATTACTCTTGATATTTCGTCTACTATTTCTCCAGAGTTCTCTGCGCTTTGGTCTTCATCAACATCAAGTTTTGTTCTTTTACATTCGTCACATATTTTCTGGGAATCCAGAATCAAACATATACGCTCTTACCTTTTTCTGAATCATTTGGTTGAAACGTCCAGCCACTCCATTGTGTTGGGGAATGTCTGGACAGGCCAGCTGCGATTCCGCGTTGAGTTTTCCCAACACCTCTACCGTATAACCACCTGTGAAATCTGTCCCTCTATCACACCTTAGAAAACATACGTTTGCGTCTCTGCCCAAGATATTTCGAGAACTTTTGACAAAATGTTCGAGACATTGTCCCGCTTCATTTTTATGTCGCATAGGGTAGGCCATAGCCAATCGGGAAAAATCATCTATAAATACTACAATAAAGTGGTATCTTTTGGGATGTGTGGCAGGGCTAATTGGCCCCATCGTATCTGCATGAATTATCTGGAGCGGCTCTGCAGCCCTCACTCTCACAGACGAAAAAGATTTCCTATTGAGCTTCGATAAAGCACACACTCCGCAATCCATTATTGATTCATCAGAAACAGCATCTTTCAATGAAGCAATTTCTGGGTGCAGCTTTTGTAACTGCTGCAGATACTTTATCGATGCATGACCCAACCTTACATGCCATAACAGAGCCTTGTTATATTTCAATAATTTTCGATTTGTTTCGGTAAATGGACTTTTTTCTACATCTTCCATTTTAGTCAACTCATTGACGCTGTTGAATTTTCTGTCACATATTGTAACATCAGAAGTAGAAATCTTTTCAGATGTATTATCGTTCTTGGGATCCACCTTAGCAATTTCTGTCTCATCAGAGTTATTAAGTTCAGATAACTTTACTACCGTATACGTCTCATCTTGATCATTTATTGTATTCATTCCATTTCCTTCCATTCTTAATTTTCTAGTTACGCTCCGTGTGACATGATTATTATCACTTCTGGTCAAGTTGACAAATATTTTTCGACTCTGATTTTTACTTTCAGATTCCGACGTACCTTCCTGTTCAACTTCCAACTCAATAATCCAGAAAGGTTTACTATAAATCCCGGTCAAGAACAACTCATTTGATTTAGGATCAAATATGTCAATACGTTGACTGTCCATGTATATAGCAAGACTAGATTCTGCAAATTTCCTTAGGGACAATAGATTATCGGAGAGTGATTTTGCATAGATTACGTTATTTAATTCCACCATTCCACCGTTACTTGATTTTATTGCCACCTTACCTACTCCCTCCGATTTCAAGTTTGCAGATTCATCTGCGTTTGCGCATCGAATTAACTCTTGATTGGACAAGTCAAGTGATTTGAAAACTACCTTAGTTTTTGACATATGATCCGTTGCTCCTGATTCACTTATACATCTGGACAGCAACGGGCGTTCATCATTACAATCGGGACCATTATATACATTGACATACTCATTACAATTTTCAACAAAGTATGAAGTGTGGTTCTTACCTTTGTTTGTTGAGTCGACTGTTTTGGAACCACCATTGCTGTCGCTACTGAGCTATCGAAGGCTTGTTTCTGAATGTTTTTTTCTAGCATTATAGATAATTTTCCCCCTCTTATTATTAGGACCTCCTTCTCCTAGGGTTTTACTCTTCTTTCTACGACCTTTAGGACCGTCTTCTGTAGAGATTCCACCTTGGCCTCCCACGGAAACTCTTGCTACTACCTCGGAAATTCTCGACCACGTAAGGGGCCATGTCCTCGTCCAAGTCCATGATTGCCGTAGCGTTTCCGTGGGCAGTAGTACCTGATAAGATCCGACGTTATAAACTCATTGCAATTGAAGCACAGTTTGAGATCATCTGTGCGTTGTCCAGCTGTTTGTCCAGTGGCCACGATCACCGCATTTGTAGCAGCGATCTCTTGGACCTGCCACCTTTGCCGCCAATGCAGTTCTCTGCAACTCTCTGTATTTTCTCCAGCACTTCTTTGGCTGATTTATCGGCTCCTTTGACCAAGCTAAAAGCTGCAGTCTCAGCCATTTCAAATTCTTCCCTAGATTTCTCCACAGCCACCTCTACCTTTTTGAGCCGTTTCGCAACATCTGAGTGATTCTGAGAATTTTTGTTATTATTAATTACTTTACAGGGAGTAACCACCTTATTCTTTGTTAGTAAAATTGGTTTAATCAAGTTCTTTTTACTTGGTATTGGATTTGTCTGACAGCTTTGTTCCACCATAACCACCGTTTTCATCTTTTCCACTTTTCCAATCTCAGAACCAGGTTCATACTCATGTTCAGCCATTTTGAAGATACATTTGGCTTAACTTTCTGCTCATTTTCTTGGTATGTAATCTCATCATGATCAATATAATTCAGAAGATCATCCTGTACTTCCTCACCTCAATTTAATCATTTCTCGCTTACATATATCCGAGATTTCGTCCCTAGATATTGTCTGATTACTACCATTTGCCTATTCATATCCATCCGTACATCCATGACCACCTTCGTTCAGCACTTTACTACCTTTGGTGCCCTTGTGCGAGTCCGACTCATAATTTGGATTTTCTTCATACCAACTTTTAAACTCGTTTTCCATTTTCTCTATAGTTTCCATGAAGGCCTGGGCTTGGGCCTTTCTGTTAAGTTTCATGTCATCCAATTCCTTATCCACCTTATTACTGGCACCTTTGAGAAAATTCCAGAATGCAGTCCCAGCCAGTTCAGTATCCCTTTTTGTTTGTCTTATTGTCTCATTCGTTTCTCTGAGCTGACTCGCCACATCATTGGCAAATTGGAGAATTTGCTGAGAATCTTTGTATGCTTTAAGCATTCCATTCCTCATCTCCACTGATGATGCAAGAACAGCTTTCAGCTGTTCGCTAACCTCTTTCAGTTCTCCACTAATTTTTGCGTCTGAGAGATTACGAGTATTTTGATTATTGATCACTTTATATTGAGTAACTACCATGTCAATTCAGTTTGACATCCTTGATCCACCTTACTTCCTTTTTCTTCCGTAACTACCGTATTCTCATTATCAACCATTTTTATCTCAGAGCTAGGCTTATCCTTGTTTTCCATCAAGGTTGAAGAACCATCTGGCGTTTCTTCCTTCAAGAGTTCATCTTCATTTTCTATCTCTGAGATTTCCTCGTCATCCACCTTATCCTCGTAATCCATTCCCGCAAGCCTTAGTAAGGTTTTGTTGGGATGATTCATCCTTACTAATTCCAACACTCTGACGTGTTCATTTTCGAGGGTCGATTTGTCTATACAACAACAATTTGTCTATATAACATCATACCTGTACAAATCTTTTCCATAGAACAAGCAGATTTTCATCACAATCATGGTGAGCAGCTGATCAGATTTTAATGGGATAAAGATGCATCAAAATTCAGATAAGTATACTTTTAACCTGTACTTTCTTACCCCATCTATTTTGTCTAAGAATATGTTACTTTGTTGTTTATGTTTTTGTTATAGGTGATGTTCTATAAACAGGACACAAATTGAATTGAAAAGAGAATCAGGCGCAAATTAAATGTAAGTAGAATATTGTTGTTTTAGGTTGCCACTGTGATTTTGGACAAGAGATTAGAATTGATGTTTTTACAATTGGAATTCAATTCTGACACAGAATTGTTATAGAATTTGATTGTATACGTGCCACTGGTTCTTGGATACTTTACAATTCAAGCCTAGAAAAGAAAGTCGTGGACCGTGTCTTTTTTCATCTATCTATTTTATAATTCACTCTCTTCGAGTGGAATATTTTTGTAAATTTGAGTGACGTAACCAAAGTAAGTGATTCATTCTACCTTGCAGGATAACATGCAGTAGGAATCGCCAAGTGGAAGTGATGGTGAAGTTCATCTAGAGGAAATACGCCTCATGAGGGACATATTGATTCAAGGCAAGAACTGCGGCTCCAACCAAGGTATAATAATTAATATTTAGGGAGTACTGGAGTATTACATCCTGGGACTCTGGATATCACCTATTCTTGACTCAAACAAATATGAAAAAAAGTTTGGTCATGATCGGTAACTCAAATCTGTAGTGGTTCTGTTGATGAGTGAAAAACACTTGATAAAATAACCATTTCTCAGTTGGCGACAAGTGTGATACTCGAGTATAGGATCAAATTGAGTGAAAATTTCAGTCAACCAATAAAGTGAATTAAAAGTATGAAGAGAAAACCAGAGTAACATGCATACATATAAGTGACGTATGTGGACACCCATTTTTAGACAATTTTCATTAATTCTCATGATATATTGTATGATATATTGCTTGATTGAAAAGAAGAGATCAAATGCAGCACTCTGGGACTAGTCAGGACATTTTGGTAATAAAATAAGCTTTCTTTTGGTATGTATCACATTATGGTCCGGGTGATCGATACAACTTTTTGCTCTGTTTTAAGCCTGGAAATGAATTAGGTGATAGCTGTATGTTCACCAATGACCCTAAAACTAATTTTTTTTAAAAATTTCGCATTTTTCCAGAAAAAAAGTTCTCTTGAGTTTTTACTCTAAAACATCTCTAGATAGCTCAAAATTGAGGTCAAAAGTCCTCATAAAATGTCTAATATAGAAAACTTCATCACTTTGAGCCTCTGACAGGACAGAACATACGGTCTAAAAAATTCTAAAAAAATTCAGGGGACATGATGGAGTCTCCTAGAATTCATAAAAAAAATTTCAAAATTTTTTTCCATTCTCACTCTCTTACTTGACAGAGAATCACCCAAATACATATCACACAATGTTGCGTATAATGAATATACCTTTGAAAAATATTTTCCAACTCTAAGTAGACTCATTCCGTTCGTATCGATGTATAACAAGATAAATAAATAAATCGATAATTATTACTCGGCAACTGTGCAGTGACCGGCGTACCCTCAACGTATACGAACTGTACTTGGTAAAAACTTTGTAGTCAATACGTCTATTTTTTCTCTGCGATTATAAAACACAATGTTACGGGAAAATTTTGGAAATATTTTTGTTCTTTGAATATACTGTACTATCCTAAGATTTAGATTATAGCTTCATCGGTAAAAAATAACTGGGCATACAGTATTAATTTCACATATTATCTTTTTTTCCGCTTTCAGGCATATAATATGATTGTATTATATGCAAAACATGGGACGCTAAACTTTGTGCTACGCTAAATTTTGTGTTGTATACAATTTGTCATCTTTTTTAGTGACATAGTCACTGTGCTTTGAAAAATAAAAGTTTCAGTGAATAATGACATTTATAATAAAATTACAATTTTATTTTTCAGACATGGCACGAGAAAGTCAAGAGAGCGCAGAAATACGCTCAACAAAGACAATCAAATAAACAGCCTATTATAGACATACAACATGTTCAAGTACTAAGAATCATTGGATTTTACGATAGTTCTGACAGCTCCGATGATTCAGAACCAACATATCAAAATTTCATGGAGCCACAGTCGTCAGGATTCATCTCGTCAAGAAAACCCAAAGTCAGAACTGGAACAATTAACCGCAACAAGGGAAAAACGTCTCACTGGACATTAAACAAAAATGACGAAGAAAAGACCATAAAGAATAAGTATTCTTCAGTGCCGAATGAGACAGCCACTTGCAGTAAATTGATGAAGAATAAAAGTACTGCTGATCGCCAGTTTCAAACATTATCAAAGAATTTAAAACTTAAATATAATGCAGTCAAAGACAAAAATAAGAAGTCGAAAGCAGCCTATCTATTTGATTTGGAAGATGATCTAGATGATAACATTTCATCACATTCAACAGATGATAGCGATCAGACTGTTTCTGCTGAGAAAAGGCCTGCTGATGAAAACGTAATTGCTCTATTTGATGATGAGGACGTACTTCCTACAAAAATCAGACGAACTGAATGTAAGTTGATAGTATATTTTAATATTTTTCAATTAAGGTGATGTTCAATTAAAATGACTTACTGTTAGGTTAAATTTGACTGAGGACATCCAAATTAGGTTCCGCAAGTTGATTTCTCCTCTGGATGCATATAATTCTGGTAGATACCAAAATTTGAAAAATACATGCACTCGTTGAAAAATTACCTTGAAATGAATAGAATTTCATCTTGTTTATCACACCTTTTTATATAAAAATCTAGTGCATGCATTTTTCAAATTCTGGTATCTAGTAGAACTATAAGGATCCAGAGTAGAAATCAGCTTGCGGAACCTAATACGGATGTCCCCAGTCAAATTGAACTATACGTAAAGTCTTTTTTGGATAGGTTAAAATAAAACTGGCACATACGCTCAGAATGTTCGTTTTTTCATCATTTTATATTGGATGAAGATTTAAAAACTTTACGTTCTAATTATTAATTATCTTTTTTCAGGCACTTGCAACACCGATCTCATTTTAGAAGGGATTGCACGAATGGAATCTCAACTTGAGAAAGTAAGTTCTGAAATTAATAAATTCAAACCTCCCCCGTTTGCATCTCCATTCAGGAAGAGAGAAGAGAAACCTGAAGAAGTTAAAGTTAAAAAATTCGTCATAGATTAATAAAATGATTGTATTTATGATTAATGATCTTGTATTTATGAAAATGCATATGATAAATACTATTAATACAAATGATGAATTTTCTTAATTATTATTTAGTTACAGTGTGCAGACAAATAATGTTATTTCGATTATATATATATGTGTGTGTGTGTGTGTGTGTGTGTGTGTGTGTGTGTGTGTGTGTGTGTGTGTGTGTGTGTGTGTGTGTGTGTGTGTGTGTGTGTGTGTGTTTGTGTTTGTGTGTGTGTGTGTTTGTGTGTGTGTGTATGTATATATTCTGGCTAGTATATATATATATATATATACTAGCGATCGCGCGATCATGCAGTTTTTGTACGCGCGCGAACACCAAACGTTTAAGAGGCGTCTAAAATATTTTATAAAATGGAACGAATATTTGGTGTGAGCGCATTTTCTCAACGAAAAAGTTCCATTTTACGAACGATTTTCCGCTTTACGAACGAACGAATCGTTCGTAAATCTTTAAAGGTACGAAAAAAGGGTTAAATTCGTGCGAGAAAAGGGTTGAATCGTGCGTTAAACGGCTTTTACGCACGAACGAAAAATCTCTGAATAACCCCCCAGCAACGCCGTTTCCCCACCGCGCGCCCTCCTTGTGCTTGCGCGCGAGCGCGGGCCGCGGCGCCGCACCAAAACATGCGCCGATCGGCCGATTCCTAGAATCGCGCCGCTTCGCCGATCTGCCCGGCTTTTGTCCCGACACGCGTGACTTTCGTTTATTTTTCGCGCGGCTCAACTTCTTTCGCGTATTAACGCACGCACGAATATTCAACTAATCGAGCGATTGACGGACACTCTCGGCACTACCTTCTTATACCAGCACCCGCGATTCGCGCTTCCCACTTAATTTTATGTACTTACTGATGCCGTTTTCCAGCCCCTCCGTGACCTCCGTATCCTCCTTGAAGTCCGCCATGTCCGCCATTTCCACCTTTTACACTTGTGTCACTTGTAGTTCAACTGCACGATAGTCACGATACCCGAACGCGCGATGGAAGCGTGCTTGGCCTATAACCTGAATGGTTTTCGATTGACCAGGCGGGGTAAGAAAACACAGAGTGGACACAAGTGTGAGAGGTTTGCTAAGAGTTTATGAATGAATTCACCACCGTGTATTAACCGCCGTATAAAACAAAGAATAGATCCTCCGTAACAAGAAACTACCGTTAGCGATATACGAGTGAACTATGAAGTCGACTGGTCAACTCGGCGCACACCGATCAAGTGAGCACGGCGGATCGCCGACAGTGCCGCGCTGCGCTCACGCATGCGCACACGCTCATCAGAACAAATAATGTTAGAATATCTCAACAAATACATACTAATTTGTGATTTTTGGATTATGAAATTAATCAATTAATTTTCAACACTTCTTTATTTAAAAGTAACTTTACTCTACGTTATATGGGAATTGAAATAACTGATCTTATCAACAACTTTAAGTAGACGGATCCAAAAATGGAATAACTATCCATCCAATCGATAGTTGGAGCTTTCGTTTCCTACACCTTCCAACCAATGTTTGATAGCATCATTACTCGTTTCGGGATTATGCGGACTGAGGTCTTTTTTCTAAGTCCAAATCCAGATAATTCTCAGCGGCTTTCATTGCCTACTCCGCGCTGGGAATTACACAGACACTTAACTTCGACAAAAGACTTGAACAGTTTAACACTGGTCATAATGCCAAGTCCTCAGGTTCCTACCGTAGTTGCCCAAATGAACCATAAAATTCTTTATCGTCTGAAGTTTTCGTTACCTACTCCGTTCATCCGATATATTGGACTGTGACAAATTCATTTGGGTTTTTACGTTCATTCATAATAGTTATTCTCAGGCTTTATCTTTTTGGTGTTTTATGTAGGAAGTCTCTACAGGATAGGTTATTCAAGAAAACACCTACTCTGATGTTCGATTGCGAAATCTAAGTTTTTGCGTTCAACGGGATGAGTGAGTTTCAATCATTCATTTCGAACTAAGTTCCCGGAACTTATACTCCGAATGATTGAATGAGAGAGTCACTTCTTCATTGACAGCGGGCCACCCCGACTATCAACTACTCCGGTGATAGAGGTCTCTCAAGGAAAGTGGAAGGGATATTTAGAGACATCTCCCACCTCCTCTGTTGCGCAGGACTTGTTCCGCGCGTCGCCTCCTTCCGTGGTACTTTCCTTCCCCCTTCCAACTCTGGGTTCGTTTTCGCGGTGAATTTGAATATGACTTCCAAATTTTTCTATTGGCGCTTTTAACGCCCTCTATTTCCATGAACATTTGTCTCTTGTACTACGGGCTCTTTTCCCGACGAATCTAAGTAATTTGGCGGACAATTTCAACTTCGAAATTATTGCCTTTATATTCCGATTTCCACGCCCTCTTTCGATTTTCGCTCCATTACCCAATTTGACTTGATTTACTGATGTCGATAATATAGGAAATTTATTTCCACCAGGAAAAAAATTTTTGTCTCGAACGGGAATCAAACACGGTCCGCAGTATTATGAAGCTCGTACTCTGCCTCATGACGAACACGGCTATGCGTTCTGACCGTTACACGTTGTTAGAATAAGAATTTGCCGTTAGTTTACGGAATAATTCGGGCAAATCGAAGTTAGGCGTTGCAAATTCTCACTGAGAAACCTCAAGAAACCGTGTTATGAACAAACGTTTTTCAAAACAGCTCCATATAATCCGAATAGGAGCATCTACGACTTTAAATTTTACAGATTTTTAATCTACTTTAGATGTTGAATCAACCTACGCAACCCAATTCTGTGCACATTTTCATCGAACTTTTTTCACCTCCAAGCTCACCGTGTGAATTCAAGCACATCCGTGCCTCGGGAAGTCCTATGGAATGCAGGTCACGCGGTTTAACTAAAAAATCATAAGAGTTGTGGAGGATCCATGAACAGACTTTTGAATCTCAACCGTAGGGTCGAGATTTCATTTTCGGCGTGTGCACCTCAGACATGTTACTTCCATGAGCGTAATGGGGTGAAAATCGATATCTAAAATCGGACTCCGGAACTTCCATATTCGTCTCCGAACATCGAATTCTAGTTGAAATTTTAGCAAAATACGTTTTTTGTTTTCGTAGCAACCGTTGCTGAGGTATACAGGAATATAGGAATAAGTATACAGTATATAAGAATTTCTCTATGATTTTCCGTAAATGCTCGATGAAGCTCAAATACTCAAGATCCATGAGAATTAACGAGATATTTTTATTAGGAACCATTGTATATATCCCTCACAATCGTTGCTGCAGAAAAGGGGGAAACCATTCTGAGACCTTTTATCGATAGCAAAAATACGACAATTCAATTTCTCAATGGTAATCGTTGTTTGCGTCTCGAGCAACAGTTGCTAAAGGAATGAATATTGAGCTGAACTTCATTTCAGCGTTCTCATGCATTCCAAATGCATGAGAAGTACGCATCGGAACTAGACGGACACCAACCCATCGCTAACTCATCACACTGACACTCACTTAAGTACACGGATGCACCTTCGATGCACCTCACTCTGCTAAGTAGACGTATGTCAGTATCGAAAGCAGAGGTCTGCATGCCTTTAACTACGAAGGTCTTTGGGGCCGCCAAAGGCCGCCGTCAGTGAACGTCAATTAGCAGTTCAACATCAGAGGTAATTGGGGCTAGTTAAGCGTTGCTTCAGGCTCTAGTTTACGAATAAATATAATATACATCAACAGTATCTTAAGACGGTCCTCTAGTTTTCCGGCTCGTTTCTTTACGGCTTTCTCAATGAATTTTCACGGGCAAACCATCGAAATAATGGATCTTATTATTCTTACATAATTTTCATTAGCATTTGAATACGCTTTACGATTGTTTTGAACACAGAATATATGAAAGAGCGAAGTTAATTTTTTTGTAATTCATTCTAGTTTAATCGTTCGTATTAAATGTGAAGGTTAAAATGACGTATGGTATTTTGATTACAGATAAGCAGAACAGCCGCAATCTCGGTCACCGTCAAGCACTTCCTTTACTTGATGTTTTCCTGTCGCTCACTATAACTTTGATTCTATCATATATTTTGCCTCCTAAATTTGTTAAGCTCATTTAAATGTTGATGGAGATTATGTAAAAATATTATTCCGATAATTTGTCCGTGAAAATTCATTGAGAAAACCGTAAAAACAAGCTGAGAAACTAGAGGATCCTTCTAAAATACAGTTCGAATCGGCATAGACTCGAAAAGAAGACTTCAAAGGCAATATATAAAACAGAAAAAATCACTAAGAAGGAGAATGAGAACTCACTTGCTGAGACATTGTAGACGAGACAGGCGATGAATTACTATCACTCCTTGCATACCTAGCATCACTGATACTGGTATATTGTCCCTGAACTGTTTGAACACCTTGAACACCTTGAACACTAGACAAAGCTTCGCTTCTGCTATTACCAAGACTTGTGACAGGTCCTGTCGTCTGATATCCTAAGGTAGCGTCGTAGTAACCAGTAGTTGGCTGTAAAAATTAAGAGTATGAGGAAGAACGAAGATCACAAAAGATCAATAGCAGTAAAAATGCCGACTACATATTTAACTTTAATGAGAATATTAGCCCAATAACTTAAAGTGTGGAAATGAGGCAACGATTCCTGATGTTTCTTTTTTAGAATGCTCAACGCATTTTCAAATAAACGACAATTTCAGACTAGAAAATTCGAAGATGAACAAAATGTTTTCAATTTTATATGGTTCGTGGCCGTGATCAGACCTTACATTGGTAATAAGTACCGGATCTCGCCCCCCTCCTCATACCAATACTAAGGCATAAAGTGCCAGGTAATTTCTTCTTTTTTTCAACTTGATAGACGACTCAAGAATATCTGCACAAATAAAGAGCTCCTGAATCTAAGCATCAGGAGGAACTGATGTTAATTCATATTCTGGCGAGTTCACATTAATACCAACATATGCTTTCAACATTATTCGAGTACATCTTACTATTATATAAAAAGGAAACGTTTATTTGTATGTTCGCAGAAATCTCGAAAACTACTGAACCAATCGCCTCCAAATTTTGACATAGCTTTACTATGTACTCTGAAGTGTCATAGGCTATTAAGGGGGCTTCAGCGAGTTATTATTGTATTAAAGAATGAACTCAAACTTTCATAGAATGTACCTAGCACAACCAACTTTCAATTGCAACAAAGAAAATCATGGGTCAACATTGTCATTTCCATATGAGCGCTATAACAAAAATGACGTTTTTACATAGGCCCTTATGGCGAGAATCGATTAATCCCTTCTCAACTAAATATGATCTTATGGGAAAATTTGAAAAAATTCTAAGTAATAGGTTTTTATAAGTAGATTATAATATGATCGCGAAAATCGTATGTCGCCATCAAAATAAGATCGTAAAACTAAAAAAAGTGAATTTTGATGAATTTGACAAATGTTTATGTGCAAATCTTGACTTAGTTATAATTTAATTTCCCTTTTCAAGCATTCATAAGCAGTCGAGGATAAAACTGAACTACTTTAAAACGATAGAGTGGGGAGAATTTTGAAAAATAGTTCAGGCACCCTCAGTAGGGCCCCGCATTGGTACGGCACCTAACGCTGAAGCCCCCTTAAGATTGATCAATAATCAATTAGGAACGTTTCTATGCAAAATCTGGAATAACATGCAAATCAGCTCCTCTTTGGCCACTAGGTGGCGAGACGCTATTTTAACCGTCCACGCGGCTGAAAAGGCGCGGTCTGGCCTATAATTATGAGGCAGTCAGTGGTGAAGTCTTCGATTTTCTTATAGAAAACTTCAAATTGATCGTCCTATTGTGACTCCCAATATTGTAGTGGTGTAATCAATTGCCTAAATAATCAAACTCGCATACATTTTCCGAAGGAAACATTTTTATCGGTTGAAATATGCCTTAATTTGAAGCTCCGGCTTCTCTCTTTGGCCACTAGGTTGCGAACCGCTGTACGAGTCATTCACGCAGTTTCTTTTGCTATTACAATAAACAAGACTCGAGGTCAGACATTTAACCCATTGAGTCCCAAATTTCAGAAATTTTATTGGTACTTTCGAGCTCAAACATTTTGATGAATAAGACGGAAGGCTCATTGCAAAATAGTCATTCCTACTATTTTCGGGTATGCTCTACACGATACAATGGTTAAAAAGACTGAAACAATTGATTTCCAATGAATAATTAACAAATTAAAATAAAAAATGCGATATTTTGGAGCACTTTTTTTTCAATCCAAAATCAGAGGAAGAAGGAATTTTATTTTTACCGTCGCAAATATGCACAAGAGTGCACGAAATATTTGAACTTATCAAATTCGTTGAGTCTTTTCGACTACGATTTTTCTCAGCAAAATGGCGGCCAAAAAACGGGAATCAATATTTTGGATTTTCATTTTATCAACATTTTGAAGCATACATTTTCATATTCAATATATTCCTTTGAAATTCCGTATAGAGAGGTTTCCAATGTCGCTGATAACGATTCTGACATCAAATTCTCAAAATTCCCTATCCAAGATGGCGGTTTCAAGATGGCGGTTGACGATTTTCCACATTTTTAGTTGGAGGTTCGTGAAAATGTGAATAAAAGGGTTTCTGAATCTTTACTGCTGAAATAGATTGTTGAGTTTTTCCATCTATGATTTTTTTTCAGCATAATAGTGACTGAAATCAGAAACTAAAAATTTGTATCTTCTTGTATCTATATTTCGTCAACGTCGTTCATGTATGAAAACGACGGCTGAAAGATGAAAATAACGAGATTTTTAAAATATAGAAAATAGTCCACCGCCATCTCGGATACGGAATTTCGAAAATCTGATGTCAGATTTATCATCAGTGCCCCCGGAAACCCATTATTTCGAATTTTCACGATTCTCCGACTGGAAATGTACAAAATCATGAGCCGCCATCTTGAAACCGCCATCTTGGATACGGAATTTCGAAAATCGGATGTCAGATTTATCATCAGCGCCCCCGAAAACCGATTATTCCAAATTTTCACGATTCTTTGACTAAGAATAGGGAAAATCGTCAGCCGCCATCTTGAAACCGCCATCTTGGATCCAGAATTTTGAGGATTTGATGTCAGAATCGTTATCAGCGACATTGAAAACCCCTGTATACGGAATTTCAAGTGATTTTATCGTAATCGGACCATCTATTTGTAAGTAGCCGCGTTCCCTAAGAAAATACCATGTATATCCAAGAAAAAGGACTGATCAATGCCAAATCTTATAGGTTACGGAACTGAAGATGTACGAATGAGACTTCAGGATATCATCGGAATCAGTCCATGAAGCTAATTTCGATGGTCCATTTTTGTTGTGAAATAACTTCCCAAAAAATCGACTGTTTTTTGTCAACATTCGAACACAGGTTTACCGTCACAAAAGGTGAAGCCAGTTCAATTTTCAGCGAAATCCGTAGTTCAATTTTCGAGCAACCGTTGCTGACGTATTATTAAGAAGTTCCTCATGATCCCTCGTGAACGCTCGACGGAGCTCGAATTAGCAACCAGTGGTCACGCCACAACCAACCCTTGTAACAAGAAGGGAAAAATCAGTTTCATCAGTAAAATTTCAATGATTCTTGTAAAAAATGTTTCAAGGGAAAATTATTCTAAATATAGAAGGGAAATCAAACCAAATTGATAATATGGATGAAGAAAGAATGATCTAAAAAAAATTAACAGATTGAGTCACAAGAATGACTTATGACATATTAACCAAAAGCACGGAAGAGATTTTACACAAGAAATAAACGTTGTATGATTTACTAAAACTAGGGTGTAAGCTCCCGCTCGCTCCATTCGCTAACCCCTAACCTGTGAAAATGGAGGTTAGGAAGCACAAGGGTCATTCATATCTTTATATTCACTGTGGTTTATTTTCTACATTTATTTATATGTACATGAAACAACGCTTTTTTGCTTGTAATTGTCGGAAATCTGAAAATTGGACTTCTCCAATTGAAGTCGTGAAATTTGTGAGATTCGATTAGTAGAGATTATCAAGACATTCAGTAGTTTCATTTGAGAGGAACAGTAGAGTATTTGAATGCAAGTCGATTTGTAAGACTAAATTTTTAAATTTTCATGAGTATTCTTGTAGTGTAAATTCAAGATATATCAGACAATTCATAGAATCAGGTCTAGGCAATTTCGTTTTGTTGTGTAGCATATATTTAGTCCATGAATATAGGATATTATAAAAATCTGAGATAATTTGTACATACATATTCTTTTCAAGTTCAAGTAAATCATTAAATTACACCATATAGTATTGGAGGATTATTGAGATTATTCAGAGTATGGTACTGAAACTCTTGCTTATTAAAGTAAATTAAAGATAAGTAATTAATTGAAATTCTTGTCTGACATCATGTCAGGATCAGTATCAAATTTCATTGAAATTATTGGACATAGAAGTTATTTGTTGAGGTGTTTTTCTATGTTTTTATATAATTTGCAAGTAAATCTTTTGCATGTTAGTCCAGATATTGTTAGTCATATTCACGATAACAGGAAAAATGATGAGTATTCTCTTTCATATGATAGGAATACACATTGAAGAACTATGTCGAATAGCCGTGAGTATGAGAGAAAAATTAAGATTCAAGCTCTTTCTGGAATTTATAATGTCCGAGTATCAATATTAAATAATATTAAAGGGAATATTAATCATTATCATAATAATAATCATATAATAGATAACAATGAATTACATTTATTATTATCAGGCAAAATCGATAATGGACATTATGATATTTTGAGTAATAATAATAATAGAACTTAAAAAAAATCGTTCTAGAATTTTTTATGAAATCCTTCATGTAGAGAAAAAATCTGATTCTAATTATTTGGATAAGAAAAAAACATGATCTCATTGAATACATGACAGACGATTGACCATTCAAAATACGTAAAAGAGATTTAGTTGCAAATATGTCCGAAGATAAACTCACAAAGAAACGAGGAAAGATCAAGTCGAAAAAATGACAGACAATAGGTTGAAAAAAGCGCGAAAGAGAGCTCTTAGCTCCTCCTTTGAACCCCCTTTTCAGCTCCCCCTTCTGACGGTCTTTTCAGGCTTCCGTTCTAGCCCCGTTCCTGGGCACTTCTTTTTCGCCCTTCTTTTTGGTTTTCCTGTTTCCACCACCTTTTGAGTGGAAAATTTCTGAAATTTTGGCCCATCTTGTTTCAAATCTGTCTTGCATGATTGATGAAAATCGAATTGAATATTTAATTTAAATTAAATCAAAGAAATTCAAAGCGATCGTATGAGCTAAAAAGAGGGATTCGAAGGGGGCCAAGAAGGGGGAATAAGAAGGGGGGATGAAAAGTGAGGTCAAAAAAGGAGATAAAAAGTGGGCTAAAATAAAGAGCTGAGAAGGCTGCTAAAACGGGGGCAAAACAGGGGCGTCAAAATGAGGGGCCAAAAGGGGGAAAAACTTATTATGGCGGCGGTGGCGGTCTGACTTACAATATAGGAACAAGTGCGAAGAAAATTGATAGATGAGGTATAAAATATTAATTAAGTAATGTAGATAAAAAACAACCGAGTTTAGATAACGGATGGAAAAAATTGATTCAAAGAAGGTTCAAAGATACCTGAATCGATGTCAAGAGATATATTATTTTTTGGGAATAAATCAAGCACTATTTCAAAGAGTGAACAAAATGTAACAGAAAAAGTCCGAGATTTTAGAGAAATTTTTTTTCCAAGTTCCACTCACTCCATTTTGATAGGGAATAATTTATGTATTTTTTATAGAAGTAATGTAGAGAAAATCATCAGGCACTTAATATCTTCGTGATTATCTACTATTTTGAGAATGCTGAAGTGTATGGAGCTCGAACTAATCTGTCTACTTTCACTCACATATGGGAAAATGTCCTTACTCATTTACAATTGGGGAAATAATGATAAAAACTTTTTTTTCTTTTTTTTTCACTTTGTTTTGATTTCAATGTACAAAATTGGATTTCCACGGCAATATTTCGAAATTCTGGCTCTGCTAAGTTTAAGAGCAAACCCAAAAATAGTGAGTTATATGGGCTTGGTCGGAATATTTTTGCGCTTCTGAGTTGACATTGTAGCTCGAAAACTAATAGAAGATTAATAAGTAGAAAAACTTGATTAAGAGAAATAATTCGGTATTATTATGCCAGTTTCCCGTTTACTACTCCCAACTTTACTTCTGTCAATCAGTTCACAACAGATATTCATAATATAGAAATTTAAGGGCAAGCATACCGTGTAACATTCACTAGACGGAGACGTTGTTAACAGCGGATTACCGATCATGATGAAACTTTCGGAAATGCATTATGGGTACTTGGATGAGTACAGCTATTCAGTCTGAAGTTTCGATTTCTCTAAGATAATCCATCAATAATATCTGATTTATATCATGTAAAGTTATTTATAATTTTTTGTGGTGTATAGATATACTGCACGATGCATGAATTCGATATTAATTGAAAATATCTACGGGAAATCGTAACTTCAGACTAAATGGCTGTATATATCGCTTATCGAGGTACCTAAAAAACATTTCGGATAATTTCATCATGATTGGTCACCCGAAGTTGACAACCTTTCCTAGCCAGTACAATTCATAATGTTAGAAAACCGTATTGCGGACAAATTCATATCAATTAAAATGTAAATTCTATGAATTTGTATCTAAAGAAAAACGATAAATATGAGAGAGAGAGCACATCAGAGTAATAACAAAAATTATGGAAGAGAATCCGTTTACAATAAGGTTGAAAAAATATATGCGAATACATAAAAACTGATAAAATGAATGATTATTGTTTATATTGTCGAGAACACCCTCTAGACAGAGAACTTATGTCACAATGAGATACTCGACGTGCTTTCAGTTCAGGGGGGAAATGGGCCTGCAGACGAGGTCCGCAGGAACTCCTTATCATGGCTCTTCAACCTCTCCTTTGCCCATCAATCGCACGAGTCTTTGTTGGGATGGATTGTGCTACTGGTGCTTCATGCACTTGCGGACGTACTTGCGCAAATAAAATAAATAATTCAACTGTGTTTGACTTCAAAGAGTTCCAAAAACGGCTTTTTGGAGTAAAAAATGACCGGTTCTCTTAACCTCTTGAACCAATCATCTTGTTTCAATACTATAAGATGACCCAAGCACCTCTATGCGCTGCTAGAGCGGTTGAAACACTCGAAATAGGAAATATAAAAAATGGTTTTTGATGCGGAAAATAGTCATTTGAGTAGAATAGAGAATAGTTTTGGGAAAACTGATGTTACCAATCAAAAGACGAGATGTTTTCACATAAAAAAGAGTAATGATACTTTGAGAGATAAAAATTATTTACAACTGATTGTTTAGGTTGAGTGAGAATAGTGAAATAAGAAAAGGGTGAAAAATCAGTAAGTAAAACTTCAAAGTGTTGTAGGAGAGTGGTTTTGAGGGCAAAATCGGTGGGGAAGGTACTGAAAATTTTCTTTCAATTCCCCCAACATAACCAGGAGTGACTGATGCTCAGAGAGCACCGGAAATACGGAATCTGACAGACGTGCCAAATTGACTGCGGTGCCAAATTGCCTGCAGTCACCTCGAGTTAAATGTTATATTAATGATAATTATAATTATTGATATCGAATAATGTCAGTTTTTGATAATAAAAATTGCTTATCTTCAATTTTGTAAGTTTCAACTATTCATTTCGCGTAAATATGAAGTAAGGAGTTAGTAAAAACAAAAAAAAAGAAAATTAGTATTCGAATATTCGAATAATTCGGATGATTCGAATTATTCGAATTATTTGACAGTACTATCCATTATTCGAATATTCGAATATTCGGATAGTTCAAATAATCCGTGTCATCCGCCTAGCCCTAGTTAGGACGTCATATCGCACGCCAGAGAATCCAACTCGATGGCCAAGTGCCGTATACTATCTTTCTTCATCCTCGGCCGAAAGTACGTCCAGCAATTGCTAACATTTGAAATAACTAAGCTGGCTATATACATGTATATAATTTTATATATATATAAAGCAAAAGCTATATAATCGTGTCAGCTGGCTGTTCACCGTATGCGAATGCACTGTATCGCTGCATGTGTTGTTGATGTCCGCCCGACTTTTGTAAGACCAAGGCGAAGCCGAGTATGTATGAGTAAAAAGCGAATCAGCAATAATTCCATTGAACCCTGATCGTGCAGATTCAACCATCGAATATTTAATCGTGTATATAGGTGATGTTGTGAGAAACGAATTCATGCTCCAGGGATGTGACGAGCTGCTGTCTTCCCGGTGGCGTAGATGGTAGAGTAACTGATCGCAAATGTAATGGCAAACAACTATTATTTTGTTAATGCAATTATTCCGTTGAATAAAGCCGGTCATAATGAAATTTGATTCGTGAAAATCGATAGATATTGTCCGAAACAAATACGTATTCGAAATTTGAATCAGATACAGCCACGGTCGTATTAGCTAATCGTGAAATGTGAATCACTATGAACTTCTGAGCTCGATTACTCAGCCTAAAGTATCTCTAGATCAACTTTCATTTCGAAGTTTGTGCAAAGCATATACAAAAACAATGTACTTGTAGGATAAATTCTCGATATCACTAGTAAATGAAAATATCTTGCCGGCTATGGCAAAACAGTCGCAGGTATAGATTTTTCAAGCCGAACGGATAGGCGGGGGCCAGTGCATCATTCATGACAGGGTTCAAATTTTCCTGCCGTACACTGCGTCTCCGAGATCCTTCCGAGAGAGGACGAGCTGCGCAAGCCAAAACATGTGGATGGCACGTGTCCATTTTTCGGTGTTGACAGTGCATGTCTTGAGGTTACACAGTAAATGATTGATGCTAGTATCGTGCCTTGCACCACCCGATAGGTCCGAGAATTTCCAGAACATTATTATCCAGTTTTATGTAGTAGTTTTGTATCACATGAATCTTACAGCTATCTTTAATCATTATTTACACACATTAACTGACCTCAGGGCAAAGAAGTCATGATAACATTTTTCCCTCGTAATTACTTGAATTTTTCAAAAACAATATGTCTGAGATCATAGGTGGTCCTATGACCATCATGATAGTCACGTTAGTACTCGAAATTAAGAAAAGTTGTTTTCGATCACCCGGATCAAGATCTCATACCAACAAAAGGTTAGCTTATAATGATGTAATGGCCCGACCGTTATTTAGAGGGGCGGTTGGGCGAAATACCCCTATATTGGTTGGAATGTTTGTTATTGGAAGGTGTCGCGATCCGTTATCCGTGTGTAAGACCGCTCGGTCACTTACATACTCCCTAATCCGTCCGGCGCCTGGTTGTCCTTGGCTGGAGCTTGGCAGCGTGGCAGCCGAGTAGTCCGTGGCGCGCTGGGCTGTATACTCGTGTTGGTTCCGGATGCATGTGTAGTGGGGGGGGGGGGTTGTTAATAAACACACTTCAAGTGCGCTAGCACTAAACTTTATTATGTTGCCTAAATCCTATATTTAACACTCGATCCCGCGTGGTTG
>JAJGXB010000017.1:180212-201973 GCA_020882725.1 Aphelinus certus
GCTAGGAGAATAAACAATGGTTGTTCCAAAATGGATGTTTTATCGATTCTCATCGATCGTCGAAATAATTGGAGACCCATCGTGCATTGATGATGATTTTTGGAGCTTTTATCAAAAACACGTTAGCAACGGTTGCTAGAGAAATAAACAACGGAATTGGCTGAAAATTGAACTCGACCGAGATTTTGCGGCGACTAACCTGTGTGCAAAATTTCAGGACGATCGGACAATTCCTTCGAAAGTTATCGTACGACAAAAAAAAGTGCACGTACGTACGTACATACATACAGACATTTTCGGATTTCCATGTTTTTCGACCCGTAGATTACGAAAATCGAGGTCCCGAAGTCCGATTCGGTGGGTCGATTTTTACCCCGTTACAAAGCTTTCTCTTTGAGAAAGCAAAATGTGAGACACTTTTCTGTTCAATATATTTTTGGATTCAATGGATTTTTGGGGTCGCTGATCACGAATCTGAAGTCAGAATAATAAAATTCCCACATCCAAGATGGCGGAATCAACATGGCGGACTCGCTTTTCCAAAAAACAAAAATTAAATAAAAAAAAAACAAAAAACAGTAAATGGAGACAATAACCGCTACGTCCTCGTTCGTGTCTGTGGGATCAATCAAGCGCGGTGACTTTATCAATACTTCAGATTCGTGATAAGCGACCCCAAAAACCCCCGAGTACAAGTTTCTACTGCTCTGCGTCTATTTTTGGAAAAGTGAATCCGCCATGTTGAAACCGCCATTTTGGATGTGAAAATTATATTATTATGACTTCAGATTTGTGATCAGCGAGCCCAAATACCCCCGAGTAATAATTTCCAACGTGATATATTGAACAGAAAAGTGTCTCACATTTTTCGAAGAAATTTCACGTTTAGACATAGGCGCATAGGGCATTCTCGGTTGAGACATCTGCACGATGAGCGCAAACTTGGAACCTTTTTAAATAGGATATTGATTGAAAAAAAGGAAAAAACCATCGCACCTAGGCCGGTAAACCAGCGGTTCTCCGGGCTCAACAAAAAAATGTGCGACACTTTTCTGTTCAATATATCACGTTGAAAATTATTATTCGGGGGTTTTTTGGGGTCACTAATCACGAATCTGAAGTTGGAATAATGAAATTTTCACATCCAAGATGGCGGATTCAACATGGCAGACTTACTTTTCCAAAAATAGACGTGGAGCACTAAAAACTCGAAGGGTCGAGCGAGCGCTGTCCTGCCATTTATTAGAGTCATTGTAAAATTTGACAAGATTTCAGAATATTCACTTTTTTCGAATTCAAAATCAGTATTGTTTTTTCTTGGAACAGCTTTATTAGGGTGATAATAACGAATTGCGATTCATAAAAATCGAACTATTCTAAGTTTCCTACAAAAATCTGAAAATCTAATTGACCAAATCTATTGTTCAAGTAAATACACAAATTGGGGAAGCAAGTTTCTGTTAGTTAGACAGTCAAAGACACTTTCTTTGAAATGAATCGGAATTGGCTATACTAAATAATCATATTTTTTTCAGCAAAGAGTTTGATCGTTGATTCAGGAATTTCAAGGCACATTTGAATTCTAATTATAGACAATGGTTAGGACTCATCTCATATATACGAGGTCTGTCCGGAATGTATCGGGTCTACGTTTATATCTTCTCGTCATAGTGTTCGAGCGACCTCTGCCAGACAGAAACGTCAACAGTAAAGCCTCACAAATCTATTGATTACTTACTGACACCTTTATTTACAGTGCTTTTTTCACGTTCGTCGGATTTTGTTATTGTCAAAAATGACAAGATTAACGAATTTCCATCGAATTTCGCTTCTGAACTTGTGCAGCAGTTTTTGAGCGAACACAATATCGCATTGCTTCGACCACCTCCATATAGTCCCGACATAGCCCCTTGTAACTTTTGGCTCCAAAACTCAATGAGCCACTCAAAGGACACCGATTCGATGACAAAACAACGGTGGAGAACGATGCGAAGAGTGTACTTAAGGCTATCCCTAGAAGTGAGTTCCAGGACTGTCTTGAAAAGTGGAAACATCGATGGAACCGTGTTATTCAATCAAGTGAGAATAAGTTTGAAGGATGCCATCCACCAGATGATAAAGAATAATGCTAGCACGAAAATATAAAGGTAGGCCCGATACTTTCCGGACAGACCTCGTACAACAAATGTCTTATGCGTAAATATAAATTCATAATATATATATAAAGCCAGCGCACTGACACGAATTTTGAAACTTTGATTTTTCGATTTCGATCGATCATACGGTATTGATTATAGTTTAAATTTATATAGAGATAAGATTTTAATGTATTCCCATAATTTATGTGTTCCGGATATCTTCGCGCATTAAGCGTTCGGGCGATCGCGCGCAATACATTCACCGAAAGGACGTAATCATAAATTTCTCGGCCGGGGAAGATCGCGGTTCTTTGTGAGCGCCAACAGGCGGGCGTCCCCAGCCCCATGGGGACTTATTGCTGTGGCTTATTGCTACAGCAATAAGCCACGTCTAACGACATTACAAGGGGGCCCGCTTTCGACCGGGAATCCCCAATTCCCGCAATAAAATGTACCGTTCACGCCGTCTGCGCTGAGCGGCGCGTCTATTGCCTCGTGGCGCGCCGTCGACCGGGAATCCCCAATCCCCGCAATAAAGTGGAGCTGCGTTGTCGAGTCTCGCTTTCGGTGGACCCCACGCGGGTGTCCAGCCACGCCGGCGCTCAAGGGAGGGCTTGACGACCGATTTGAACGTGTCCACCAATGAGGGTGGACAAATGCGAGTCGCGGCTAGCCGAGGGCAGGACCTTCGTGTGAGAGGCAGCCGGAGCAAGATCGGCAGCGAGGGGAGTGGACTCGGGCCCACGAAGATCCTCACCCGCATCCATTGGGAATGAGCAGGGAGGGCGCGGCAACGAGCCGCGTGCGCGTGGGCAGTGGCCCATAAGAAACGACCCTTCCCTCACCATATGGAAAATCGGGGGCAGATGGGGCGGGTCTGGTGCACCCGCCGCCCGTCAGGAACGGGAGAGCAAGCAAGCGGCAGTGTGCCTCAGAGACTCGAACGGGAAAGTCAGAGTATCTGCCGGTTTTTTCCTTCTTGGTCGCTTAGATCGTTAAAGTCGCAGTTTAATTAAGTTGAAAGCGCGTATTTGTAGAAGTAATTTTTCTCGCGGTAGATCATAAGTTGTATTAAGTTTTCATAACTTTTTGTTCAAGAAATATGGATTGTTTCAACAGATGTAAACTCAATTTGTAATTGCGTTGCGATAGTTTAAGTTAAAAATATTTGTATTACGTTAAATGTACATGTGGGCGGACTAGGTTTTTCTGGGTTTCTTAGTTCCCGAACAGCGAATGCTGGTCCACATTTTTGGTTAGCCCCAGATTTTTATTGTTCTTAATAAAAAAAAAATAGAGTTAATTCAACTTTGATTGTGTTTAAGTGCAGCAGCATTTTTTAACCTGTCCTCATCCCGAACATTATGAATGCCAGAATCTGTTCATTAACTTCCAATAGTTGATCGCAAATATTAAAGAATTTATCAATGAGAAATATGTAAAAAACGGGTAATTTTAGAATATCAATTTCTCGATATTGCTCGATTAGAGTCGATTACTTTGAAATAATATTAATATGATGAAAAGTGCTGATAGTTATCTTATTACTTGTGAATGTCGAATTCTTTACTTTAACTTTTGATGCATAACCGTGGATATTAATGATTTTTTCAAAGGAAAATATGTTGAAAACGGGCAATTTTAGAATTTTTATTTTTGTTGCGCCAGACCGCGGGGAAGAGGCCCTGACGGGTTAAGTGTGGTACTTACTTCTGACATACATCCTACTAGTTAGACAAATACACGCTCTATACTTTGAAAGAGTGTTACTAGTATATTTTGCATATTTTTCGAATAACAATCTTCTGGAAAATTGATCAACGCTCATCTGTTCTGCTAGAAATAAGAAAATCTACTATATTTTCAAAAATTCTCTATCTCTAATATATAGTTCACGAATGAGAAAACTACAATTGAAATTTACCGACCTCCAGTTCGGAGTTTTGGAGACATGGATACTCACAGGATATTCTGATACTCTGGCTATATTCTGGCGACTATCGTTGATTTGAGGATTCGTCGGTTGCGTAACAAGTACAGAACGATCGACAATATTCATTGATCTTTGTCAAGAAGCTCGAGATCGGATGAATATTTTCTGTTCTCAAACGACACCGGGTCAGCAGGAATTCAAGTTTTTTCCAGAGTACAGTTCCTGGTAGCGGCCTCCAAGAAGTTTGTCCAATTCTGCATTCCTACCCGTGAGAACGAAATACAGGACTGGCGGGGGAAACTGAGACGATGAGGGAGGACTGGTACGAGTGGTCAGTCTTTCTTTGATTACCGTTCCATGCTAATCGAACCTCAATACACCGAAAAAGAATGAAATCCATATTTGAGCAAAAAATTTGCGTGTGCGGCCTTGGAAGAATATTCATTCGCGGGTGTGGAGTTTAGCGACATTTAGGACAATAATTCGGATTTAGCGGAAATGAGAGCTGATATCATCGAAAAAACGCTCGAGTTTTTGAATGATATTCCGAAGTGACGACATATTTACTCACGCACGCGTGGCTCAGCTTCTCTTCTCTAGTTGCGCTTGTAACTACGAAACACGCTTGTTTCATTACTAATCTATACTCAAGCCGCAATTCATACTTATTATTGATATATGTGCTATATCAATTACATCTATCTACATAAATGCTTTTATCTATTATATCTAGTTCCAATCAAGATTAACAGCTTTTGGCGTTTCAGCCGATCATTATTGATACGATATCTTCACTCATGATGCATCGCCGATTCATATTAGCCTTAACCTAACTTATTCGTTCACAAATGTGTGACATAAAATTATTTATCGAGTGAAAAATAGCTTCTTCGAAGTGTGACGGGGTCAACCTGAGTTCCCGACACGAGCGGTGCGGCGCTCGCGCGTCCTGTCAGCACAAGCTCCTTGGTCACGGGACCTGTGTGTCGCGGAAAACGTGTCGGGGGGAGTCCCGCTGGCGCGAGGCCGAGAGCGACGGATTATCGTCCGAGCCACGAGGTAGCTCAGAGATAAAACACCAAAATGTGTCACCGCACCGAGACCCCGAGCGAGTGTACACGTGTATGTGAAACACAGGAGAAACTGAGGAGTCAGACACGCTGCAGCACCGCCAATAAATCACGAGAGCGAGTAGTGCGAAGGAGTGTTAGTAGATGCAGCAGCATCGGTAAAGGTTGGTGGAGCAGTGCGCGGCACGATCCCAGAGTCCCCACGTGTCGGCCTTCTTCGCGCGAGATATCCCGTGCTCACGAGAGCTAGCCGAGGCACCCCTGTCGCCCGTATACAAATACGGATTCCGGGTACCCGCTGGCCCACGCATACGCGAACATACTCCACACGGCTCGTAACAATTGAGCCAGGGTTCCCGATATCACCTGTGATAACCTCCAATTTCCGAAAAACCACGAGGCAGGTCAGCAAAATCATCACATCGAGCAAGTCTCCCCACCCGGATCACCACGCCCCCGCAACCTAAGTCACCGCTCGAATTACATTATCGGCCACCCGGCGTGAAACTTCGCATGTCAACAACAGATGGATGGAGCTTCGCGGACTCACTCATCACAGCTGACACCGCATGGCGCCTTCGATGCATCATGCATAATCTGCAAAAAAACTATAAAAGCGAGAGATCCGCGTGATAATTGTGAACTGTGCGAGAAACCGGCGCACCCAGATTGTATTAGCTCTGTATCAGTGTCGCTCGAGTGTCCCTTCCGCTGTGCCAGTTGTTCCGCATCCCCCTCACCGCTGGCCCCCGATACGCGATCAGCTTCGTTCGCGCTGTCCTCCCGCTCCATCTCCCACGCTCTCGCAGAGTCAAGTGACGTGTACGCCGACTCGCGCATTCCTACATCTAAGCGCGCCGCTACGTCTCCTCCGTCTCTCATAGAGCAGCCCGCCGAAAAGCTCACGAGCTTATTATCATCCCACGCTTCCTCTAGCACTCAGAAAATGGGAGATCCGAAAGCAGATTTTACTCCCTCTCTATTTGCTCCATTCTTGAATGATCCGTCCACTCCTAATTATATTATCGGTACGTACAAGGATCTCGCGAGCTCGCAATCTGCGATTCTCGCCGAGGCGCGTGAAACTAGGAGTACCCTGACGGATGCGATTCATTCGAACGAAAGGAAAATAGATAGTAGATCTACACTAGAGGACAGTTTCGAATTGAAATTCAACGGCGTCCCCATACAATTTATCGAAAATCACGCCGACGCAGCGAAAGCACTTTCCTAGGCAATGGGATGCCCCCAAGCACATCACAGCTTGTATGACTCGCGAATTTGGAACCCACCCCCGCGCGCCACCACAAAAACTGATTCCGCCTCTGAACCCCCCACTCCCCTGGCTACTTTCTCTCTGGTGCTGAAGTTTTCGAGCCTTGACACCCGCGACTTATCCGATCATATGGAGGGAGACTTAGGAACAAAACCGTTCAGAATATTTTCGGCGTAGGCGGAGATACTCACGTCTACGATTTACCCATCATACCATCCCCGCTGTACCCACTTTAACGCGAAGCGATCCGCAGATCAAAAATCTTGAACTACCTCTATCCTACATATCGACGGCCCTTACGAAGAAAAGCACATTTCAAATCTCCGACGAAAAAAAGCACATTTCGACCTTCCGGCGAAGAAAAGCACATTTCACGGTTTACGACGAAGAAAAACACATTTCAGCCTCTCGGACGAAAAAAAGCACATTTCAGTTTCTCGGACGAAAAAAAGCACATTTCAGCTTCTCGGACGAAGAAAAGCACATTTCAGCTACGTAGTATATTCAATGATGAGATGTATGAAATTGGGTATCTCAATACTCGTGAGAGTGTGTGAGAACGTGCAATGTATTATTTTACTTGTGTGTAATGTATTATTTTACGTGGTAATGCGCAGATAATTTTCTACCGCATCGAATAACCTGAAATGTACTTTTCTTCGTCGAAATGTGCTTTTCTCCGTCCGAGAAGCTGAAATGTGCTTTTTTTCGTCCGAGAAGCCGAAATGTGTTTTTCTTCGACTGAGAAACTGGAATGTGTTTTTTTTCGTCCGATAAACGAAATGTGTTTTTTTTCGTCGGAGATTTGAAATGTGCTTTTCTTCGTAAGGGCCGTCGATATAAAAATCTATCAATTCTCATGCGAAAAACTCGGAATGACCCCCTCATACCCATTTACTCCCTGTCCTACTTAGACGTTCTCACACCTAACCAAACGCGCCCCCGCTCATGCGCGCACACACACACACACACACACACACACACACACACACACACACACACACACATCGCATGAATGCTAATTACTTAGTGTGAATCAAATGGATGTCTCTATGACGTTGCAGAATAAAGGTGGAAACGTGATGCAGGGGGAGGTGAATAATTGAGACTTATTTTCAGTGGTTTGGGCTGAAAATTTTTTTGAGGGTTCCTCAATACAATGTCCACAAACGTACGTATCGGTTTTGCGATTAGACTTCTAGGAGCCGAAAAAAAAAACCCAAGTACGTTCTAAAAAATTGAAAAATTTTTTCACAGTGAAAAAAATTTTTTTCCCGGGGTGGTCGATACGTCATTGAACCACCGTAAAAAAATGAATGAGAATATAAATTTACAGCCTCGTACGTATTTTTTTAACCATGTTAGAATTTAGGTAGGCTACCCCCTTAAACAACCTAATGTCTACCTTTTCCCTCTTCCTCCCACAGTATCCACACAAAATATTGATGGGAGATCTGAATATCAACCTAGCGATCAACAACCCTCCATCTCGCTCGCTTTTGAATTAAGTCAATCCGCTACTCCTAAGTGTGGTAAGTACGGGACCAACGCACCACATCTTCAACGCAAAAGAAGGCACCAGTACTCACACGTGTCTTGACGTATTTATTGTACGCGGTCCCTCTGCTGTAAAAGTTTTTCACAATCGTCTACACCCTTTGCTGCCGGCCACGATTTCATCAATTTAGAGTACAACCTCAAATCCCCTCCCCCCAAAAAACGCTCTTTCACAACAAGATCCCTTGCCAACCTCGATCCCGGCCGACTTCGCGAGATGTTGAACAATAACATCAACTCACAGCATGCACTTACACTCACCCATTCTATCATCTCCTCCCCGCCCCCCCCCTCCTGGCAGACCCAGCACATCACCCTCCTACCTCACCCAGCCCTAGTTATCCCCGATAATTCACTTGCCGATTTTAGTTTTCCCCACCTTCAAAATTTAACCCAATCAAGTATCGACACGAAAGTAGATGCCCTCACGAGTGCCACTATCGATGCATTTTATAACCTGTCTCCCTCCCGTATCCTCACTGTATCCTTATTTCAAAAGCCATGGGTTACAGGTGAAATGCATCGACTGATCAGGGAAAAAAACACTGCATATAGCAGAGCACGCCACTCGCACTACAAGACGGACATTTTTCACTACGAGCATCTGCGATCTCTTGCCAAAAACGCGACTGACACCGCCAAGAATGCCTACATTGCAAAGCGCATCAATTCTACGTCTGAGCCCAACTCGATGTGAAGACAATTACGTACTCTCGGCCTTATGTATCGCCGACTCCCCTCCCCCCTTTTGTTTTTTACTCCCGAATCGCTTAACACGCACTACACAACAGTCGCGTCAAATTCCGATCCTCTCACCGATATGGACATTGAGAACATATGCGATGTGCCTCTCCCAAATCACGATCTCCCAACATTCGATTTCAGCCGAGTCACTGGAGCCGAAGTTGCCCAACTCTTTTCTCGCTCGACTCGCGGAGTTGGGATTGACGGGCTCTCGTCAGGCATGCTTAGAATTGCATTTCCTGCGCTCCTCCCGCACATTACCGCGTTGATCAACGAGTCGCTACCCTCAGGCCGATTTCCCTCTTCATGGAAACGCGCCTCCCTTATCCCCCTGGCCGAGAAGGTCTGCCTAACGAGCATGTCCAACACCAGACCGATAGCGCAGTTGCCCGAGATCTCCAAAATCCTGGAGCGAGCGGTATTTTCCAACTCCTCTCCCACCTAAATTCAAACAATATCCTCTCTCCGCACCAGTCTGGTTTCAGGCCCGGTCATTCGACTCAAACCGCTCTACTCAACATTCTCGAGAACACACGCCAAGCCATCAATAGCGAAGAACTAATAATTTTTCTGTCATTCGATCTATCCAAAGCGTTTCACTCGATTCCCCACGCCACGCTCTTGCAAAAACTACGTGATTGTCGCTGTGAAAACAGAGTCATTCGTTGGATCGCCAGTTACCTGATCGATCGACTCCAGGCAGCCCGAGGCAGTGGAAGTTCTCTCTCTACATGGTTACGTGTAATTTAAGGCGTCCCACACGGCAGTTGTCTCGACCCCTTGCTTTTTATCATATTTATTAATAATCTCCCCCGTCGCTTCTGCCACGCCAAAATAAAAATCTATGCAGACGACACAGGAATTTTCATCCATGTGTTATTCGACAATCTTGTCGATGGGGTGGCGCGACTGAATGAGGATGCGGCTCGAGTTGTGCAATGGACGAAGGAAAGTGCTTTTAAACCCAGCGGAAACCACCGCCGTAATAATTGGCAGCTCCTACTACATTTCGAAAGTGAGAACTGAAAATCTGCCTCCCATCATAGTCGACGGATTACTCATCCCCTACTCAACCTCAATCGTCAGCCTTGGATTGCATATATCCCCTACTTTAAGCTGGGAACAACAGATAAATGCAGTTACACGGTCGGTTCACTGCGCACTGGACTCCTTGAGAACCTACCGCCATGCCCTCACTCGGCTCGTCAAAAAGCTCGTCGAATGCCTAGTGCTTCCTCATTTCGATTACAGTGCAACCTTATTGTCTCATATCACTGACGAGCTCGCACTTCGCATTCACCGCCTCCATAACGCATGCGTACGTTTTGTATGAGAATCCATCCCCTGGCAAGCGCATGTATCACCTTATCGCATAGCCCATGGATGGCTGTCCGCGAACAGTCGACGCCTCCTGTACATAGGCTGTCTGGCGTTCAAAATCCTGAAAACCCACGAACCACGTCACCTGTATGAGCGCTTCAATATAACCGCGAACAGCACTGAAGTTACTCGCGTAGGCGATGCGACAATTTCCTGCGTATCTCATTAATGCGTAATGAGTCTCTGAGCCAGTCATTCACAGTGACTGCCACTCGGCTCAAAAACTCCCTCATGCCATTTGATATCAACGTGACCTCGTCCTCAGAGTTTAAATCCCTATTAACACAAAACTCCTAGATAATGACCGCGACGAGTGTGCAAACAAGGCTGCCACAAACAACGATCCCCTTGTTCCTTTGCGAATTCTACACATGGCACAGCGGAATCCCACCGAATTTCGAAATTCAATATTACGATTATAAACCGCTTTGTATACACAAATATTTTCACTCTTTGTCACTCTCAGATCACAATTCGACCAACCTTACACATATGTATCCTTTACAGAGTCCAATGGGGTTCTACCCCAGGATTTGAATAAATATATATTTCAATCAATCAATCTCTCTCTCTCTCTCTCTAACTAATTTTACTAGAAAAATTGGCATTCTTCCAGAAAAAAGTTCTCTTCAGTTTTTGTTCTAAAATATCTCTGAATAACTCAATATATTACAAAATTTTTTCTTCATTTTCACTCTTTCACTTGACAACGAATCACCACGAATGGGGTATTCTCTGACAAGTGAGTGAGAAAAAAAAATCCAAAACTCTGCTGCCAAAGGCCCAAAGCTACTAATTCCCCAATATTTGTTATTATGGCTTTCTTTGATCTCTTTAATCAACACCCTGTGATGTGGCATTTTGACCGTCACAAGGAAATCCTCTATCAGGGAGAATTCCCGAGGCTCAACCGCCGGAAGTTGGCGCTGAGTCCGCGCACGTGCAATCAATCGCTGTATCGACCGTGATCAAGCGCACGCGTCGCCGGCGTCTGGAGCGACTTGTTGCGCCATCACGCCAGTAGTTGGATTTCCAGCATGGCCTGGACAGCACGGATTTGACCGTGCTCGTCCCCTGGAGTTCGCTCCAGGTCTCCACGTCACTCCTCTCGCCCCGTGACCGCGGGCTTCGGCCGTGCGGCACCTTTGTGATTCACCAGCAGCAGCCTCGGAAGCCACTGGTGAGCCTCCAGACTCCGCGCCGGTCGTTGACGGGTACCCCAGGACACTGCCAGCAGCAGAGGCCCACGGTCGTCGACGCTTCCAGCTTCGGCTCAGCAGCTAGGAGGTATTGTATCTGTGTGTGAGTGTACGTGACCCGCGTGCTTGCCCGCGATTGTGTCATTGAGACCCCTGTAGCCCTTCCGGGAATTATTGTTCTGTCTCTCAGCGGAGAGCATTTCACGGCACGTGGCTCGACACCGCCGGTGGAAATTTGTATCGTTCTTTGACATAAATGAAGCTTCGGTGCTTAAGATACAATTTCTCCCATTCACGCATTGTTATTGCGGTCGAAGCGCGAAATCCCTCGTTGCAAGTGCCCTCGGGTAAAGAGAGCCTCAGCCGGGCTCATCAGGATTGCCCAGGTCGTGATTCGACACGACCCCAAGCAATCTCTCCTCCGCCTACGACTCGACTCGACCACGGTGACTGGTGCGCGAGTCTCCCTCGCGAAGCTCGTCGAGCCAAGAAAGCGTGAGAGTAAATCCCCGAGTATCCAGGTCGCCCCAGGTCTCAAATTTGTTGAATGGTTGTATCAACACTTTATGATCATCCAGTTAACTGTCACGCGCATTGAATTGGAGGGAAAAAATCATTGTGCACATTTATAGGCGTGTGGCTGTTGTTTTGACTGACTTTTCTTCTCAGTGTGCAGATTTTGATTCAGGTTTATGACATTTCCAACATAAATTCATTTTCAATGGAATCTTTCAACTAGTGTAAAAAAAAGGCTCTTTATTTAGGTAATCATCGAAAAGGATGATTTTTTTCTAACAATCGGCGATGTTAAAGGATTAGCCTCATTTAAATATTTGATGCTTGCTGTGTAATCAGCACTCTTGCTGTGTAATATTCACTCTATTTCCATGAAATTGGGTAACTTCTAGATATCAGAACTGAAAAAGTATATTATACACTTAAGCGAGCTTAAGCGATTTGGGACGAAAGAAGTCCCAAATTTGCGCTTCTCGTACAGATTCCTCAACCAAAAATGCCCTATCCGTGTACGCCTGAAACGTAAAAATTCTTCGTATTTATCATTTTTTTTCTTTCCTAATGCACTGTAAACTGGCGAACTTGAAGCTGATACTTTACACAGCTAATGGTATATCATGCATCTGAACAAGTTAACGAGTTTACGCGATTTTGGCATGATAAACGTAAACAATCCGAGCGTATTGCTGAATGCAAGTTTGCGCGTGCCGAAATATCCTCACTCTACTGAGTGCGTGAAATCTACACGCCCTTATTCTCTATAAATATGTGAATCCTACGAAACTGCCGATATGATCTAATAACAATGGCAGTATGATGGTTATTGGTGGAAAATGAAAGAATAGCTGATAGCTGCGCGCGGATATCCTCACGGCAGCGCTATGCCCGCGTTCCTTCCAGTGACGAAGCACACGCATATTACTTCTCGATTTCTCGCTGTTCATCAATGTGTCATCACACGAGTGAGTTGTCAATATGAACTTTATTCAATGAGTGCATGTACATTTGTGTTCACCGATGAAGATTGCGTGGTGTAAAATCCGTTGGATTGGTCGGCAGAAAACAAGGCTAGGCACGCACGTAAACACTGCGTGTCCATGTTGTTCTTGTCGCTTGTTTGTTGACAACGATCATTTTCAACATATATTCTGATCAAAGTTAATTATGAATATGTAACTAACTTCTTAGTTACATATTCATAACCATAACAAATTCATTGAAATTCATGTACGAGAAGATGATCGTTTTGTAGGTATTCGTTCGTTTGTTTCTCTACTTCGATATAGTTCCAATTTACGTACTGATAATATTAGTTTTCGTTAATAAAATATATGTCAAAATAAGTGTATATATCTTGAACATCGATGTATACTCATTTATAGACGCTTCTCACAGGGAAAAGCACAGCTTGTTGCATTCAACGAAAAGCTATTTTGTAATATATATCGAATCAGTATCCGAAGAATATTGTAAAGGCCTGACCGTTATTTAAAGGGGCGGGTGGGTGAAATACCCCTATATTGGGGTGTAACGTTCACGTTTATTCGGATATTCCGCGTTATTTTGTGAACGCACTGACACGGTCGCCAGATGCTTAAGCGCATAAAACTTCTTTGAAAAAAGACCATTTGCAAATTCTTTAGATTCAGTGACTGTTAAATATAGATAAATTCGCATTCTACTATACTTTGTAATCAAAATTTCAAAATTCAAAATTCTACTTAAGGGGGAATATATAGTTAGAATAAAAAAAAATTCGATTTTTTTTTTTCATAAAAAGTTAGTAAATTTCCCGTTGAATATGCTCCTGAAACCCTTTTTTCGAAATTCGAACTCCAAGTGTTTTTTCCAAGGGATTGCTGATTGAAGTGTAAGTACGATTTGACGGTAATTTATAACTTTCAACGCGTTTTTCTCAAAACTGCATTTTTGGAGTTTATGCCGGTGATAACTCGAAAACTAATCATCCGATTGAGCTGAAACTCATAGGATTACTTTATTATAGTATTACCTATCAGATGAATTAAAAATTATTGTAATATTTTATTATTAAATATGGAAAAATGTGAGAAAATGGCGGGAAAAAATAGAAAAAAATTGAGTTTTTGGAAAAAGTTACGCCAAAAGTGCAAATTTTTTTTCACTTCTATGGTAATTCATCTACTAACTGTGAATGTAATCAATATAAATTTTTTTTATTTTTTGATTTCCGATCAAAATCGCGACCAGGAGAGCCGGCACAAGCAAAATAGAAGTACTAACGACCGCCATTTTGATGAGAAAAATTGAAAAAAAAATATTCATGCATACTACATGGATACACTTACGATTGTAAAAAAGTTTCGATTGATTTGATTAAAAACTACCCTTGAAAAACGATTTTCAAAAATGAGTTTTTTTTCTCGTTTAAACTGTATATCCCCCCTTAAGATGTATATAATACGAATTTTTATTGATCACATGCAAATCTATACTACTATATAAAAGGACAGCCTGATTTTTGTGGCCGTTAATATCGAAAACTACTGAACCGATTTTCATGAAATTTTGATACCTGATTCTTGACCACTCCAGGCATGTTTATGGGTATGTGGCGTCTTAAAATTTTGAGTAGAAACCGAGAAATAGACAATGCATTTTTCTGTGGTGGGGGTAACTGACCAAGTACCATGGCACGCTAGTAGATGGCGAGGCATTGAGTCGCACGTGTATAGTGAAGCGATCTCTCGCAAGAGAGTCAGCAATCTATCGGCTATATAAGAGAGCTTGAAAATGAGCTCAGCCTTTTTCTGGATAATTAAAGCCCGATTCATAGTACGTGGAAGATCTGCTTTTGCGTATGATCCAACAGAAAATTACGCTTATATAAAAGATATTGTAGTTGGAAAAAGTGGCTAGATGAAGCTCCTGGATTGTGCTGTTCTGGTGGAAAAGTTGATCTTTCCGCTGTTGAAGAGCCACCAGAACCTCTCAAAAGTCTTCCTCCAGAGAACCACACTGATTCCACGCATTTTCTGGCCTATTTGAGGAAGTATAATACACTGTTTCAAATGACTTCATTTGGAGCTAACGAAATTCGAGAAGGAAATGTTAGGCTCACTTTCAAAATTCAAGGGCAAGTATATCATTGTATTGGGAGTTTATTGCCTCTTGGGGGTGGAGATTTGCAATTTTCTTTAAAACTTCTAGAAATTGGAGATGGGAAAGTATCAAAAGAAAATGATTACATGAATATTGATAGAAAAGTCGAAACGACAGTTAATACAGTCATGGACCTGATTCCTAAAGTCTATCCAGAAATTGAAAATCTCTCTGACAAACTTTTCAATCGGTTATGCAAAAGAGCAATTATGACACTTCGAAACGCTACCGTTCACGATATTAATAATATTATTCTAGGAAAGTAAGATGGAATATGACATTATTATTCAATCGATACAGTGATCAACATTGATGAAATTGTACACTACCCTTAAGAATTTCTGAACTCTTTAGAGTCCTCCAGGCTTTCCTACGTCATGACTTAAAATTGAAAATTAGTTGTCCAATAATGCTATTACGCAATCCAAATCCTCCCAATTTATATAAAGGCACAAGGTTGCAAATTGAAGTGCAAATTATTGAGTTGCATATTATGCGGGAAAATATAATCGAAGCATCTATTCTTACAGGACCTGCAGCTGGAGAAACAGTATTCATACCTCGCATACTTATGATTCCATCAGACTTACCATTCCAATTCAAACGATTTAAATTTCCTGTAAAACTTTCTTTCGCCTTGACAATCAACAAATTTCAAGGACAGACCTTTGAGTACGTAGGGATAAATTTGCAAAAAGAATGTTTTTCACGCGGCCAATTGTATGTTGCTCTCTCACAGACAGGGGTTGCACGTAACCAATTCATATAAATTCCTCAAAATTCAAAAACTAAGAACGCCGTTTATCCGAAATTTCCAATTCTCAGAGGATACATGAAAAATACAACTCCAAGGATTACAAAATATCAAATTAATCAAAGTTCACAGATAAATACATATTATACGAAGTTTTTAACAATAGATGAGAGTAACAACATTTCGAACTCAAAACACATATTTGCGGGCGAAACCGCGACGAGGAACGCTAGTATAACATAAATTGATTTGACCCGACGCGAACTCAGGAAACCCTTTACTACGCTCACGACCGCACTCCTGCCCGACACTATGCAGGTAGAACCTCGGACGTGGTGCGTTATATGTACAGAGGAGCTATGATCGCACTCTCATCCGATGCGATGTAGATGAGACCTTGATAATCGCTTCACTCTCGAGTTATGAAATGAATACTTTTAATTCGACGATTACACCCGACGAGCCCTAGGATCCTTGCACTACGCGTATAGTCCCACTCCAACTCGACACTATGCAAGAAGGAACTTGACTATGGTGTGCAATTCGTGCAAGTGAGCTACGATCGCACTCTTATCCGACACTATGCAGATAAGACCTTAATCGCTGCTACACTCCGTTGGCTTTACCGATTTAAACTGAAAGTAAATTTCTTTGTTGATTTTACATCGAAAATAATTGAAAAAGCATGAATGATGGTAACAAAAATAATTTATTCATTTGATGCTCATTATACATGTTCAAAGATTGAACATGTCGCACGACCTGAAAGTAACCGTGTAGACATACTGAGCGAGGCTCGTGTATGTCACCGCGCAATGTGTTCGCTTCAGCGACCGGCGCAATAATGCACGCGGAGCTCTGAATCGATCTACTTATATGGGGAATGGTCGTATCAAGTTGTGCGACTTGTTTTACAAATCTTCGGAGTGTTTTTGGTTATTTACAAATTTCTTAAACAGTGGCCCATCATTGATACCTGTAGTATTGCACACTGTTTCGCTTCTTCACAATTATCGATCAATTAGCAATGAAATTCGGCGAACAGTGCACCGACGAATTTCGCACTGCCTAACGCGAATTTTGTTCGCGACTTTCCGCACAAAAATAATGAGTTATATTACAATATCTCAACAGTGTCCACATCCCAACTAGTTATACTATCGCATACTGTTGCGATTTTTGCGATGTGAATGATTTTTATCAGTCGAAAATCACGAACAACATGTATTTTCGTGATTTTCATCAAGATGATTCTTGTTCGCAATTTTGCGTCAATTTCGCTCACGCACAAAAGAAATACTCAAACAGATTGGATGAATCGACTTGTGAACTTGTGCACACTGTTGCGATTTTAACCAAAAATCATGAATAACTTTTATTTTATCGATACACGTATTACGCCATATAACTACGCCAAATCAAATTCCGGTTCGGCGGTTTATTCATAGACCAAAACTCGGATCGACTTTCTTTCTGTCTCAGTTTATCGAGATATATATGCTAGTGTGCATACTGTTTCGATTTTTCCCATTTTTGAATAATAATTACTTTAATTAAACAGAAAAATAAATACGAATATATACACATATATAGCCAAATCTCACAACTAAGGCGAATCGTGACAGACAAATTAATTTTTCCAAAAATGGTCGCACACTGACCAGCTTTTAGTAATATCTACTAAATACCGTGTACATTCGTGATCTTATCGCGCCCTTCATTTTTTCGCACCACTGAAAAAGTTGGAGGTAAAAAACAAAGGAAAAAATTTTTTCTGGTATCACAAATTTTTCTTAGATGTTTAATTACATTTACATTCAGAAAATAGTTTTTCGACATAGTAGGCGTAAAGTAGCCGTTTTTGGTAATGTTTTTCGGGCGTAAAGTTTATTTTTACACCCTAGACCGTTACTATGGTAACCAAGCAGCAGTACTTGATTTAGTATACCGTTTTAACGATGTTGCCTAATTTTGCGTTGTTACCATAGTCACAATGTATATTTCGTTCAACAGAAAAACATGAACTTGAACATACTAATAAATTATCTGAATTGAAGACAAACAACAAATACATCATATTAACATGATTCTCATACTCCCAATTCAACTTCGGATCAATAATCAAAATGGAGTCATTTTTTCTTATTTTGGATCCGTCGAGAACGTTTCGAGGCAAATTCATCATTTTCAACTTTCTTATGGTCCATGAATTCTGGATGTCTTTTTTTTTATTTTTTCTCTGATTAATTTTCACTATCTTCCACTGTAACATCAACCAATGACTTTTCTTCGAAAGACCACTCATTGGGACATAGAGAAAAATGATTACATGGTTGTTCATATAATCGATTAAATACACAGTAAGAGCACGATAAGTAATTTAAGTACATCAGATTTTCACTACTTCTTGACCAAACTAGTTGGTAAATTTCTTTTGTATTTGGTACCACTTTTAGAGTAACTTTCGTTATCGTATCAATTTTTTGAATTTTTTCTTCAAGGATCAGAAAAGCTTGGATTTTTAATTTTGAATTGATGATGTTTAGCATACATTCAGCAGAACGTAACATTATTCCCTTGAGCAACAGCTCTGTCACATGAACTTTTTACGCTTCCACCAACACCAATACAACCGATAACGAAGGAATAAAAATAGAAAGAGAGGGAATGAGAGAATGTATACAGTCTGGGTGTATACAGAAAATTCATATTGAGTCTTACTCAGATTGTATTAGTAGGTAGTTATCAAAATAAACGTATACAAGTTTACATTCGTATGCGTTTGTATACGTCAATATTTATACATAATAAAAATATAACATCTCCGTGTACAAATTGATGCACTCAATGTCGTGAATGTAACTAAAAGAATTGTTGATTTTTTGAAAATTTTTAGTGATTTTTTATTCACGGTTTTTTTACACTTAATATGCTACCACAACTTTAGCGCTCTCCCAGAATATTCTCCATGTTTATTATAATGGGGAACAATCATTATCAAGGGATCAGCATGTTTCAAAAATGTGTGCTAAGGATAATACTCTCAGTTCTAAGTCGTGTGACACTTCATATATAAAGATTGGTACCAGTCGTATTCCTTCAATTGTCGGAGCACCTGATTCTGCCTGAGATAGTTTCATTCTTCTTTGAAAATACTATGCATTAGATGGCTATCAATCGTGATTAGTGACTCGCTGAAACTTTCTTATTGGGTCAAAACTGAAAATTATTATTGAATTCGAAATGATTTTGTTCATTCTAATGTCTTTTGTTTTACGAAGTTGCCGCTTATAAAATTTGTTTTATTACATGTCAGATTCTTCATAGCCTCTGGTTGATCATCATGACTTAACAAATTATTGAGCCACGTCACGTATATTTTGTTGATAACTGTGTGTAATGAATAAATAATACATTTTACAGTTCTTCTGTGATTTATTCATTTAATATCAACAACAGCATATCCTTAATTGGTTATGGGCCCAGAGTGGCGAAAATAATTATATAAAAAATACGTAAGTTTATTCTGGTATTCTTCATTGAAGTGTGAAGATATAAGTAAATACAATGGCCGAAGTATCTGTGAATCAAATGGCGAAATTCAATGGAAAGAATTTCCAAACTTGGAAATTTCAAATGGATGCAATCTTAAAAGCTAGTAGTATTCAAGAAGTCATGAAGGGCACTAAGAAAAGACTAACAGATGCTGCTCAAGTAAATGAAATAGCTCAATGGGACAAGGATGATGCGAAGGGTATGTACTTATTGTCAACAGCAATGGTACCTGAACAACTTGAAATACTGATCAATTGCACAACAGCTAATGAAATGTGGTCGCAACTTATTTCTATTCATGAACAGACATCAGAAACAAATAAATCTATTCTCATGTCTAATTTTTATAAATATAAAATGACTTCATCTGATACTGTTGTACAACACATTTCTAAGATTCAAAGTATGGCTCGTGCATTAAAAGATATTGGTGAAAATTTATCTGATCTAGCTATAATCACGAAAGTAATTGGAACTTTGCCTTCTAAATTCCATTTTTTCAAAAGTGCTTGGGATAGCGTAGATCCAGCTAAGCAAACAATCACGAATCTTCAAGAGAAGCTCATAAAAGAAGAACGGATTTTGACCGAAAATGATGTACAGACTTCAGCTTTTACAGTGATGAGCGAAAGATGTGTAAAGAAAAATACAAACAAGGAAGCTGGTAAGGTAGACTATAAAGGGAACGAGAAAATGATTTGTTTTTGTTGCAAGAAAGAGGGACACATAGCAAAAAATTGTCGATGGAAAGGTGTATCGAAAAATAAGAAACAAGAAAAATCTGATCACAATTTCACTGGTGCTTTTGTTGTAACGTCTAATGAATTACAAAGTATTCCGCAGCATGGAATTCAACAGAGATTTCTCAACAAAAATATAGAAGATGGTTGGTTGACCGATAGTGGAGCTTCAAAGCATATGACATTCCGGCGTGAATGGTTTACTAATTTTCATTCAATAAGTAATGGAACAGTTACTTTAGGTGATGATGGTTTGTGTGACGTAAAAGGTTATGGTACTATTAAGATCCGGAAATTTGTGAACGGAATTTGGGAATCAGGTCTCATTGAAAATGTATTGTATGTACCTAATATACGTAAAAATCTTTTTTCTATTGGTGTATGTACATCAAAAGGATTGACAGTTATTTTCAATGATAATACAGTGGATATTCATAATGCATCTTCGACTGTTGCCCAAGGGTGTAAGCAAAGTAATTCAATCTACAGGCTGCTTTTTGAATCTATTATCTCAGATGGAGCTAATTTAGTATGTACAGAAAATAATTTCAAAATCTGGCATGAGAGGTTAGGTCATATTAATAAGAAAGCTTTATCATCTATGATACAAACTGGATTATTACGAGATATTGATATACAAGAGATTAATAATTCTGCAAAAATTGATTTTTTCTGTGAAGATTGCCAAGTGGGTAAGATGCACAGATTACCATTCAAGAAAACTGTTGAAAATAAAATTTCATGGAAACCTGGGGAGTATATACATACTGACGTATGTGGTCCTATGCAAGTTGACTCATTGGGTGGAGCTAAATTCTTCTTCCTTTTCAAGGATGATGCTACTGGATTTAGGTACGTATATTTTATACGACACAAATCTGATGTTTTTGAGCGATTTAAAAAATTTGAAAGGACAGTGTTCAACAAATTCAATAAATGTATGAAGATTATTCGCTCTGATAATGGTACCGAATATTGCAATGAACGGATCAGAGAATACATCAACAATCGTGGAATTAAATTAGAAACAACAGCACCTTACACTCCTGAGCAGAATGGTGCTTCTGAACGAGAGAATCACACAATCGTCGAATGTGCAAAAACTATGTTGCACAGTAAAAATTTGTCGAAGTCTTTTTGGGGTGAGGCAGTTAATACAGCTGTTTATTTGCTGAACAGGACTCCTTCAGTTCCTTCAGGCAAATGTACCCTATATGAATTATGGATGCGAAAGAAACCACGAATTGATCATCTAAGAGTTTTTGGATCGGTAGCATATGTGCATATTCCAAAATCATTACGAAAAAAACTGGATGGTAAAGCAATAAAACATATACACCGTGACAATTATAAAATGAAACAGACATTTGATTATATTACAATGTACTGTATACATATAAATCGACCAGAGAAGGTGATTCTTATGTAATTAAACCTCGTCTATCGAATGGTGAAGTCTATTTTGCGAAAAGACGGACTGTTGAAAAAATCAGAAAATTATTTTTTGATGAAGTTATGGGAGGAAGTTGAACTGCTGATATTCTTGTAGCCGAGGAAAAATGAGTGAGATTTGACCAAGTCCAACGGTGATTGGGTATTTATTTTTAATGCACTAATTAATACAAATTATCATAATTAACCCTGCGGTTGTGGATTAAGCCGCAAAGTCGTTCGGACATTTCGCTCGACCGAGGCAATTTCAGTTCAGTCGATGACGATCATGCGAGTTTGGTTAGAGTACGCTAGGGATTTTTCGGA
>JAJGXB010000017.1:201993-222962 GCA_020882725.1 Aphelinus certus
TTACTTATTACTTATTTAAAAAAATTATAATCAAAAATTCCATAATTCACGTGAATATTTTTTCCTAACTTTTGCTTGTTGGAAATCCTATTTGAGTGTCAGGCTAACAAAATTGAGAAAAATTTATGTTAGCAAGTTCTCTCGTAGAAAAAAAATCATTTTTCTCCATCCCTCACTGTTACACTAAGTTGTACCTATTGCGTATATTCAGCTCTCAAGACATTATTTCATAAAACTTCAAATTATGGATGAAATCGCTGATATTCCCAGTGATTCTGAATCTGTTGATGGGTTGTGTGATGATGATGAATTGGAGAATGACGATATCGATATTAAATTTGATCAAATTTGGTTGACTTTCAAAAATTTTGTCCGCCATCTTGGATCCGCCATTTTGAATTTTGAAAAATTAACCTCAGATTCGTGATCAGAGACCTTCAAAACCCCTGTATACCAAATTTGATAAAATTTGGTTGACTTTCAAAAATTTTGTCAGCCATCTTGGATCCGCCATTTTGGATTTTGAAAAACTAACCTCAGATTCGTGATCAGCGACCCCAAAAACCCCCGAGTACGAAAATTCAGACCAAAATATGCAGTAGAAAAAAGCATGCCTCAAAGGGATAAGAGAATATATTTTGGTTTATTCGTTGATGATGGACTTTTGTTAGCACGATCACGTAAGGTATTGAATTCTATTATTTGTATTTTAGAAAAAGAATTTGAAATAACTGTATGCGAAGTATCGAACTATATTGGAATGCAAGTCGAGAGAGACCGTGCGAATAAGCGTATATTTCTGCATCAAACTAATTATGCACTTCTTGTGTTAGAAAGATTCAACATGTCTGATTGTAAATCTGTTAGCGTGCCTTTTGATCCCAATGTAAGTTTAGAATCACCCAAAACTACTGATTTTGACTGTAAGAAATTACCTTTTAGAGAACTTGTCGGGTCACTAATGTTTCTTTGTAATGTCAGTCGACCAGATCTAGTGTATGCTGTTAATCGTATCAGTAAATATGTGAACAATTTTGATAAGTCTCATTGGGAAGCTGCAAAACGAGTGTTACGTTATATAAAGGGCACAGTCAGTCGTGGAATTCAATTTGAACAATGTCCAAACGGTTTAAATTTAATTGGGTTTTGTGATTCAGATTTTGCAGGTGATATTGACACTAGAAGGCTTCAGGCTACGTTTTTTGTATTGCTTCTGGACCAGTAACCTGGTGTTCTCAAAGACAGACTACAGTTGCATTAAGTACAACTGAAGCTGGATACATGGCAGCATGTTTAGCTACAAAAAAAGCAATATGGCTACGTAATTTGCTTGCAGATCTTAATCATTCTATTGATGGAGCTTTAAATCTTTTCATTGACAATCAAAGTGCAATACGTTTAATTAAGAATCCAGAGTTTCACAAACGAAGTGAACATATAGACAGACAGTATCATTTCATTCGGGAACGAGTTGCCAATAGGGAAATTGAAGTTCACTTCATTGAAACCGAAAAACAAGTTGCCGATTTATTTACAAAAGCCTTAGCCCGAGATCGCTTCATGCTATTATGTAAATCTATGGGAATAACTGATATTACGCAGAATGTACAAAAAGGGAGAGTATTGAATTCGAAATGATTTTGTTCATTCTAATGTCTTTTGTTTTACGAAGTTGCCGCTTATAAAATTTGTTTTATTACATGTCAGATTCTTCTTAGCCTCTGGTTGATCATCATGACTTAACAAATTATTGAGCCACGTCACGTATATTTTGTTGATAACTGTGTGTAATGGATAAATAATACATTTTACAGTTCTTCTGTGATTTATTCATTTAATATCAACAGCATATCCTTGATTATTATTCCTCTGAAATAAATGAGGGACACGTCTTTGGTTAACTGGAATTTTCTTAGTATTGGTTGCACATCAATCTGAATGAGCACATTGCATTCCTGGTCACCTAAGGTAACTACTATATTTTTTTTAAATTTTTTGGAGGTATGCTGAAAGCTATAGAGCCAACAAACCATGTCCCGTAATTGGAAGGGACAAATTAAATTTGTGATTTTTGGCCATTTTTCAACATTGATCGACGTGTAACTTTTTTTCCTATAATCCATTGTGAAGTTTTCGGATCTCTATGTATTCCTAATATGTTAAAGAAGAATTTACGCTCTGGGACGTTTAAAAAAATATGATAATATAGTTTTCAAAACCGAGGGGCACCAATTCACCCCAGTTGTGAGATTTGCCCATATACACCTATATATAGACATATGTACACATGTCTTGGGGTTACAGGTGGGAATGTTTATTGTACGAAGGTGTCGTGATTGGTATTTCGTGCGTAAGACCGCTCGGTGACTTACAATTCCTTAACCTATCCGGCGCCGGGTTGTCCTTGGCTGGAGCATGGCAGTGTGGCAGCCGAGTAGTTCGTGGTGCGCTGGGCCGTATATGTTGGCCGTATGTGTTGGCTCCAGATGAAAGTATCGTGTGGAGGAGGTTGTTGCGAATAAACACCTTCACGTGCACTTATACTAACCTTTATTATGTTACCAAACTCTATACTCTACACTCGATCCCGCGTGTTTGGATCCTTATTCCTAATTCTGTTCTTCGCAAATAGATGTAAGTTTGCTACGCGTTCGCGGGGGAGCTAAGCCGCTTTCGTGCTTCATGTCCGGCCACCCGCGTGGCATCCGTGATTATCGCGGATCAATTCGTCTGTGTCAGCCGCGGACGCTTCTTTTATAAGCGTCGTGACGTCATGCCAAGATGCGCTCTCAGGCCGCAAAACGGTTGGGAAGAACAGTTGCACTTCGCGAGAATTACCTCTCCCTCATGGAGTGATATCAAGCGCACGTGGCTCAGCATCTCTCCTCCGTTTGCACGCGCATATACTTATAACAACGAAGCGCGCTGACTCCCCTACAAATCTATCCATGCGCTGCAATGCGCATCGGTTGTACTTATACATATCATTTAATTATTCCACATCGCACTCTTTTTACCTGGCGGAACGTTATTGATGAGGAGTACATTCACTTACGGCACGTGGGCCTACCTCCGATGAAACTATAAATAGAGATGCACCTCGCACTTATAAAATAACATTCCCGCACGAGCGCCCACTGACAGCTCGTGGCTTCATACAAGCCGATGAGAGAATATTTTATAGCCGACATTCATACCTTCCAACGTTGGGCAGCTGCAAGGAAAACGCAAGCTGTCTCCATGATTCCTGTGTCTCAATCATTCTTACATCACACATGTTTGCTTAATCCTAATGTCGCTTCTCGGCGCAACACGGATTGCATGAGAGGAAATGCGCATCGCGATCGTGCGATGCGACTCGTGTCATTCTAAAATTTCAAAAATAGGCGGGGGAAGGCTGGGTCATAACAATACGTTGGTTTTATTCGGTTTCTCAAACTCAGGATTGATTTTTACATTCATTTCACTTCGTAAATTCTTGTAAATGGCATATATTACGACTAGTTCTAGGAGGGAAAAAAATGATGCACCTTCCACATCGTAAAGAAAACCGACGGCTTTCCAGCCTGACGGTTTGCTTGATGAAAATTTGAAAGATTGGCTGTAACACGTTAATTAACAGACGGCTAACTGTAAATATGGATCTGAACAAATTGAATTCTCACCTGCAACTGTTTTAAAAAGGCATGCAAATGCTTCGAGACATTTTGATTCCATTAGATTAGCGAAAAAAATAAAACATTCACTTCAGTTGATATAAAAGGGTAGAAGTCATTCAGAGAATAGAGGAAACAAGTTCTCGATGCAGAATTGTGTAGTCCACTTATTGCCGGACATAATACTAGCGTTAAGCACGTAGGAAAACTTGTGATAAACGTTCAGCTTACAAAAATATTCTTTATAAACATGAGTTTCGAAACTTTGTCAATATTCTGAATAATGCTTTATTTTCTGTGTTAATAGATGAAAGTACCAATGTATCTGGTGAAAAAATACTCAGTGTTTCAGTTCAATATCTTGATAAAACTTCTGGTAAATTATCACAACATTGATTGCAATGGATTTAGTTAGACCCATTGGAAATTCTGGTTGAACACATTTTTCCTAACTTCAAGCAATTTCTTTTTGATGCACGGATTAATCATCAAAATATTGTAGATTAAGCATGTCATAACGCTAGCGCTATGACCGGAATTTTCAATGGTTTCCAAAAATTCTTGGAAGAACTCGTTCCTCATTCGATTGTTCTAACTTGTATTTGTCACACATCTTCTTTAATAGCTGAGCAATGCCGGACCAAGATTCCTAAATAAATTTAAAAATTATCAAAGATCGATACCTTCTATTTTACTCATAGTTAGAAACTATGAGCAAAATAGAGGGTTGCGGTAGTTCCAAAGGCTTATAGACTTTTATAAGCCTTTACATAGTTTTTCCGCAAATAAAGTCTCCGATTTGCAAATTGAAGATTGCAATAAAAAAAGTATTAATGATTCAGATAAGACTGCAGCTGATGAGAGAATTCTTTCTATGTTACGCGGTGACTGTAATCACGCTTACTTTCTTTTTTTAATCCACGTTCTGGATTCTGGATTTATTTATAAATTTAATGCTATATTCCCAAATTAAAAAGTTGTTGATCCACACAATGTACAGTTTGATGCCCTCAACAATCAAATCCTTAGCCAACAATTTTTTTAATCGCGATGTACTTTCGAATATTTCTTTAGTTGATTTTGATTTTGAAGTTCATCTAAAACCTCTGAATGAGATTGATTTGAGTTTTCCTTGCGAGAAGCTAGGGGAGTTTCGACTTTAGAATCAGCTCATGAGATTCGGGAAAACTGTCAACAGTTTCATATAACAGCTCTATCAAAAATGTGCGAACGATTCTCTCAGAATATTGATTTTGTTCTGCCTCCAAGAGCTCTAGATTCTGGAAAAAAAATACGATATCCATTGTTGTTTGATGAATACTAACTACAATCAGACGCGACACGCGATCTACATTAGTGCGTTTCAGAATTATGTTCCAATCATTCACATACGATAATATTTTCCATTTACTCATCAATTCATTTACAATATTCGTATTTTTCAACCCTACATTCATATTTCATACAACTTTTATTTTATTTTGATTATCCGCAATTTTAGAACCTACATTTAGATTTTCGAAGCAGCTGGCAAGAAGGATTTGGTCGTTACAACCTCAAAACTTATCGTTCTTATGTTTCTTGCTTGCCTGCATTCACTATCTATATCTATATTTTACGCGACTCGTCACGTGGTTAAGTCTACACCAATCAAATTACGATTTAACTGGCTTCACTTTGACCCCCATCACTTTTTTATATAATTTTGATAAATATTTTCCAATCATTCGACATTGGTAGACCTTGCACTGAATAGAATGACTTGAGATTACCATTTACAGAGTCAGGAATAGGAAACATCATGAACTCATCAGTTGTTGAGGGTTTTTGAGAATAGTATATCAAATGGAAAATCCAAATTCAGAGGAATAACGGTTTCCACACTTGGTTAAATTGATTGAAGCAGTTTATTCTTTCCCACGCTCTAATGCAGAATCAGAAAGAACATTTTGTTGCAAATGCACCCAAAACTCCGCACTGTGCTCGGATCGCAATGTTTATCATGCCAAAATCGCGTAACCTCGTTGAAATGCATGATATACTATCCTTACAATAAATATAAGTCATAGCTATCAAATTTCATTGAAATTGGGTCAATATCCACTTGTTTTATTTGGAAAATTCACTATAATTTCATTCAATCGCTCATCCACCTTCATGAAGCGATTTTCCACAATTACAATTAATCAAACTTCTGTAAAAGAATAGTTTGACTAAGGAAGTGATTCATATTTAATTTGGAGAAATATAACTTTAGATGGATCTACAACTTACATCTGTGGTAAATATCTATTTCTTAGATGTAGCAAATGAACTACTGGCAGAAGTATTACCAACAGGATATTGATTAAAACAAAAAAAACGGGGGAACACGGGAAAATTAGGGAAAAGAAAAAAAAGTCGCGCTTCAGCTAGCAACGATCCGCCAGACACGAAGAAAAATCGTTAGCCGCTCGATCATCACGGCTTTCAATTACGATATGCATTGATGTTATATTTACGCTTCTACCAGCTGTCTTTACTCAGCAGGTGGTGGTTCTAGCGTGCCACTGTATCAATGGAACCATTCTTCACTCGTCAGAAAGTTATATATTTTTTTAGAAAGGTTTGATACTCTCCAATCTGAAATACACTATGAAAGCGATATCGTTTCGTTCTAGCGGTATTCGATATAAAATTTCAGAAGGGATCTTGGATTCATAACATACTTGGAAAAACGTTGCCGCCATGTTCTCGATAACCTGATCTTACGATCGGGTGCTGACATATGAATATACTTCATACTATAAAACATTGTAAAATCAGCCATGCTAAGACTCATACGAGGGCTGTCCGGAAAGTATCGGGCCTACGTTTATTTCTTCGCATCATAGTGTTCGAGCGACCTCTGCCAGACAGGAACGTCAACAGTAAAGCTTTACAAATCTATTAGATACTCACTGACACCTGCCGGACGTATAGTTCATGCGCAGCGTGTCTTTATATACAGTGCCCTTTTCACGTTCGGCGGATTTTTTTATTGTCTAAAATAACTAGAAAACAAGATCATTAAATTTTGCTTCCGATCTTGTGCAGCAGTTTTTAAGCAAGCACAATATCGCATTTCTTCGACAACCTCCATACAGTCCCGACATAGCCGCTTGTGACTTTGAGCTGTTTCCAAAACTCAAAAAACCGCTCAATGGACACCGATTCGATGACAAAACAACGGTGGAAAACAATGCGACGAGTGGACTCAAGGCTATCCCTAAAATGAGTTTTAGGATTGTTTTGAAAAGTAGAAACATCGATGGAACCGTGTTATTCATTACTTTGAAGGATGCCACCCATCAGATGATAAAGAATAACGCTAACATGAAAATATAAAGGTAAACCCGATACTTTCCGGATAGACCTCGTAGTTTTACTCACAAAGTAGAAAATACCAGATTGATTTTCTATGATGTACTTAAATTGCGACATGATGAATAGAATTTAAACTCACTGTTTGTAGTTGTTTTAGTCTGTGAAGTATTAACGGAACTAGAAGATAATCCTAAATTACAAGCTGCTGTAGTAACTAATGGAGCACTTGTATTTGTTGTATTATTTTCAAACTGTAAGTCTTTAGTCGCATTCAGCTTGCAATCTTGAGATCCGACATGACTTTGACCTCCATAGGTATTGTAAGTATTGGAATAAACCTAGAAAAATTAACATAGATGCAGGAATAATCGAGAGACATCTGGAAATATATCATTAATCAATATGAGGGTATTTTTAATTAATTTACTCCGTTGTTCTCTACAAACTGATTGATGAGATGACTTCTGCGACAAAGTAGTCACGTAAAATCATGAACAGAGCTTAGAAATGTACATCCAATTTTTGTTCTGAATCTAAATTTCAGGTTATTAGTTTGTTTTTCTGACTTCGTAACCGTAAGTGAATCGGTACTAACTAGGAGACCGCTTGGGATTCAGGTCACCAATCTTGACCAAAATTTTTTTCCTTCTTCCTGGTGGCAATAGTAGAGAGAATCCGAAATTTTAGGGTCCAACGCTCTCAAACTTCCAAGATATTGGTTTATGTATTCCGGGTGGAGCCGTTGTTCTCGTTCCAAATGACAATATGTCATCTGAGACGTATTTCCCTCACTGCACTGCACTTTCACTGTTCTCATTTGAACACGACATCACATTTCATCCTAGAAACATACAAAAAAATAAATTACGCGTATACTCAACAAATCTTACTTCCATGTCCTACTCACATAGAGTAAAACATGAAATATATAAAAAAAATCAACGATTATCAACTTTTAACTCTGTGCTTGAATACTGGAGCAATAACAACATTTATCCAAGCACAAAGACAACAAATGCAGTATCATCGGACGACAATTCAGTGTCAGAATTGATTTTCACTCATGAAAACATCAATTCTGAGCATGTGTCGACCAATATCATACTATAACCAATTATATTGAAACTAATCTAATCAACAAGAAATATATGTACATAGGCAAAGGTTAAGTTGACTTATCTGAATTTCTTTGCTTCTCGATTGAAAATCCATCAGCTACTGGACACGATGAAGCTCCAAGCCTGCTGGATAACACTGACGGAAATTGATCTCGGAACTTTTATCATAATTACTCAAACTGTTGTAAGTAAAAACAGTGCATGTCTACCTGAGTACACATCACATATCAAACTGATTGTATTTACAAACAACGCCTACGGTAACCTGCAGCGCAGAGTCGGTAACACAGGTACTGCGCTGCAGGTTACCATAAGCGTCGTTTGTAAATACCATGTTTAGTAAGACATGTGATGTGTACTCGTAAGGTAGACATTGCTTACTCATAACTGTTTGAGTAATTATAATGAAAGTTTATAGATCTATTTCCGTCACAGTGTTCTCCAGCAGGTTTGGGGCTTCATCGTATGCAATTGATGAGGATTATTTCAATTCAAGACACAAGGGAATCCAGACAATTAAATGTAACCTTTGCCTGTGTACATATGGAGCGTTCTTCGTAAACTCTCCGGAGCCGGCGCGCGGACGCTAAAACCACACGTTTTCGACGCTTGTTTTCGACTCTATATGACCCATATCTAAATAATTTTGGATATGCTATCAATGTAGTTTTTTCTCAGCTTTCCGATGGTCAACTTAGTTTTCCAAATTTTCCACTTTTTCACAGAAAAAAAACATAAAACAGACCATATCTCAAAAACCTATTTCTTCTAAATTTTTTAAATAGTCTAGATCGAAAGCTGAGGTTTTCTTACGTTGATATAGACCTATTGGAAACATACTTTTTTTTGTATTCGAGTAATTGAGTAGCGAACATGAGAAAATGCGCCGCGTCGGGCCGGGCCGCGCCGTGCCGCGCCGCGCTGACTCCACGCGCTCCAGCTCAAGTCTTCTGCTCACAAGAGTGCCGAAATCGGAATATATTTAATATCCATACAAGTCCCTATCTGTTGGATAAACTACTATCTAGCGTAGATCATGTACTCATTTGGGTTATGGACCGAGATAAGGACATTATCTCATTTCACATTCTTTGACCTCCGTATTGGCTTTGATATTAAAGACTTTGCCATACTGTGTTTCAACTGAACTACTTTTTCAGTCGTTTTGATCTAGGAAAAATATAATCATATTCCTCAGCAGATGAAATTTTTTTGGCCATCAGTCTATCATCGGAAGTTGGTATGAACGCATGAAATTGCAAAGTACCTTGTATAGCAAAACACTTATCAAATCTTTCTTTCAATTTCAGTTTAGCTTGCTCATAATCTTTTTGCTCTCTCAAAGAGAAAGCTTTGTAATGGGGCAAAAATCGACCCACCGAATCGGACCTCGGGACCTCGATTTTCGTAATCTACGGGTCGAAAAACATGGAAATCCAAAAGTGTCTGTATGTATGTGTGTGTGTATGTATGTATGTATGTATGTATGTATGTATGTATGTATGTATGTATGTATGTGTGTAACGTTTTTTTTCGTCCACGATAACTCTCGAAGAAATGGACCGATCTTGCTGAAACTAGACTCTTCGCACACCGATTAGTTGTGACAAGATCTATCACGAGTTCAATTCTCAGCAAAATCCGTTGGTTATTTCCTTAGCAACCGTTTCTAACGTGTTTTCTCACAAATCCTTATGAGTGCTCATTGGAGCAAGCCGGAAAATCAGTTTTAAGTCACACTCGATGGCCAAGGACACTGAATTGTTCTATTTTCTTTATAGCAACCGTTGTTTACTTCCCTAGCAACCGTTATGAAGGTTGGAAATTAATAATTTAAGACCTATTTCCATCATTTTCGACGGCAAAGAACAAAATCTTCCCAATTAGCTCCTTAGCAACCGTTGTTCACCGCCCTAGAAACCGTTGCTAATGGGGAAAAAAATTGATGTAAGTTTCGTTTCCAGTATTTTCAACGTACTATAGAGAAAATTGGGAAAATTTGGTGTCTTTTGCCGTCGAAAATGATCAAAATGAGTCTTCAAGTGTGCTAAATACGGACTTAAGGGCAGTGCGAATCGATTTTGACCGCCATTTAACCGTATGACAGTCACAAGATGGACTGATCGAAAAATTATGCAGGTCCAAATGTCTCGCATCGTGTAGAACCTAGAACAGTTTGCTTTGTTGCATTTGATCAAATAATAAGAGAGCCCGGTCAGACATCAACACTCGCAACATAGTTTAGTCAATTGAAAAAGAACGACACTTGACACAGTCACAAAGATACGAATTGAATTAATTAAATAATTTTTTTGTAATTTTTCAAAAATAGATGATAGTATCTACGCTACTGGAAAGGTGGAAATACAGGTTTGGGACGCGTTTGTGGATGATGTTGAAGCCTCTTTGAGAAAGCATACTGCTAAGGCACTTGGCAGCGGTTTTTTTACTATAAAATACCATGTTTTCCATATTTTAACATAATCATATTTTAACATGTTTTCCACCATGTTAAAATATGATTATTTGCAGAGCTTTGTAAACTTGCTCGTTTAGCACCTCGTTTCACATTAGCTCCAATTCCATCGTATGCTCCCTTCCCATGTGTGGTCACACAAAAATGCCATTCCGCGGGAATGCCAAAATCTTTCTTATGATTTATAAGATTAGGGAAACTTTTCTGATTTTTGAAATGTCGACCCGCTCCATCGGTACTATAATAAATTTTCTTTGGTTTGTATTCTTTCTTCAGATAATTCATGATTATTTCTTGGTATACATGTGTTGAAGTTCATTATTCCTCTGAAAGTAGATAACTACTGTGAGAATTGTTGCCTGATTATTATTCCAGTGGAAAGATTGAGCTGAATTCTGTACAACAAAAGCATAATTTACAGCAAAATCAAAACAAACTAAGAATTCTCCTTCTAACAATATTTTTTTTCAAATCATGAATGAATACAGACTGTTTTCTGGCAAAAAAGTCGTGAGTTTTCAATTTCATTCATTTGTCACCCAGCAAGTTCAGATATCTGGAATTGAAAGAAAGATTTGATAAGTGTTTTGCTATACTAGGTATACTCTGCAATATCATGCGTTCATACCAACTTCTGATGACAGACTGATGGTCAAAAAAATTTCATCTGCTGAGTAATATGAAATTTTTCCTAGATCAAATCGAACTGAAAAAGTAGTTAAGTTGAAACATAGTATGGCAAAGTCTTCAATATCAAAGCCAAAACGGAGGTCAAAGAATGTGAAATGAAATAAAGTCTATATCTCGGTCCATAACCCAAATGAGTACATGATCTACGCTAGATAGTAGTTTATTCAACAGATAGAGACTTGTATGGTTATTAAATATATTACTCGAATACAAAAAAAGTATGTTTTCAATAGGTCTATATCAACGTTGAAAAACCTCAGCTTTCGACCTAGACTATTTTAAAAAATTAAAAAAATAGGTTTTTGAGATACGGCCTGTTTTATGTTTTTTTCTGTGAAAATGTGAAAAATTTGGAAAACTAAATTCACCATCGGAAAGCTGAGAAAAAACTACATTGATAGCATATCCAACGTCATTTAGATATGGGTCATATAGAGTTGAAAACAAGCGTCGAAAACGTGAGGTTTTAGCGTCCGCGCGCCGGCTCCGGAGAGTTGACGAAGAACGCCCCATATACTTTTGTATGATGTTTCTTTGTGATAATTTTTGTATTTCAGGTAAGCTGTACAGAGCCAGAAAATGTATTGGAGTAAGAAGAGAACTGTGTGTAGATAAGTTTTAATATAATTGGATATAGTATGATATTGGTCGACACATGAACAGAATTCAAGTTTCCATGAGTGAAAATCAATTCTGACACTGAATTGTCGTCTGTTGATACTGCATTCGTTGTCCTTGTGCTTGGATACATGTTATTATTGCTTCAGTAACCAAGCACAGAGTGAAAAGTCGATAATCGTTGATTGTTCCATATATTTCATGTTCTACTCTATGTAAGTAAGACATGTAAGTAAGATTTATTGAGTATACGTGTAATTTACTTTTTTGTTGTTTTTAGGATAGAATGTGATGTGGTGTTCAAATGAGAACAGTGAGTGCAGTACAGTGCAGTGAGGGGAATACGTCTCATATGACATATTGTCATTTGGGACGAGAATAACGGCTCCACCCAGGTTACATAAATTAATATCTTGGAAGTTTGGGAGCGTTGAAACCTAAAATTTTGGATTCTTTCTACTACTGCCACCACGAAAAAGGAAAAAAATTTTGTTCAAGATTGGTGACTCGAATCCTAAGCGGTCTCCTAGTAAGTAGTCGATAGGACATTCCAATTAATTACTCTCCTCATCAACAATCATTTGAGAATTCATTAGAACTATTTACTCATCAGTTTGTGAAAATCAATGGAGTCAATTTGTTTACGGTCATAAACATGATGAACACAGGAGAGTCAACAATACATTCATTATAAACTGCCGTTAGAGTATTGTAAGAGATGAGAAGGAATCAACATCCAGCATATACAACTGGAGTCATGACTAATTGGATGTAGAGTACGTATTGGTTGCGATCTTTGTGGGCCAATCCGTGATATGGAGCTCGAATGAATACTCCATAAATATTAGGGTAATTCTCTTTAGAATTGAACATAAGAAAATTTGATTTGGCTTAATTTTTTTCATGTTCTAGGGCATTATTATCGCCCGAACTTTGGGAAGGGACTTACATATATATTTTGGGTGGGAAACTGCTAGATTTTGCCGTCTTGAAATTCTGTTCTGTGTCGTCGTGGGGCGGGACTTACTATGAAGTGCGCTCGTGGAGCGTGGGTGCGCGCGGATTGTGTGGCCCTAGCAGCGTGCGTCGCCAAGCGAGGCGCGTGGACCGTTGGTGTGCGCGTGCTCACACTGTAGAACGTCGGAGAGAGAGAGAGCGAGCGCCGTGGTATCGCGAGGCGCTCCGTCGATTGTGGAAAGGGAAGGGCGGCCGCTGCGTCTCCTCGGCTTGCTCCAAAATCGCCGATGTCTGGTTACGGCCTTCCAGTTACTCGTTGGCTGCAGGAGCGATTCTATCGGCTCTGCAGTTCTATCAGGGCGGCCACGTCTTGCGTGGTCGTTCGGATAATGGGAGGTGCGGATGAATAAACTACACACTTCCTTCACTTCTAACTTATAGCTTTGAATTTATTCTCAGCTTCATTATTTGTTACACTGATCAATTGTTAACTCACGTCACGCCCGAGAATTCCGCGGTGGATACTTGTACGTTAGGACGTGCGCTGCAAACGTCTATTGCAATTGGTGGCGGGGGGAATTTTGCTGCGGCCGGCCGCAGTTCACTCTCTCATCTTTTCCGTGACGTTACAGAGATAGGGTCGCGAAACGCTCCTCGAAGGTGCCGCGACACTATCCGAGTGGTCGAATAGCTCCTTATATGGTCATGGCTTTGGATGAGGCGCGGAGTAACACCGTGGTGGCAGGGACTACATTTCTCGATTCAACTGCGCAATAAAAATCCTCGCGCATATATAGATATACTCGAATATAACTCGGCATTACATAATTCACTTATTTCTAATAACGATTAACAAATATGCATAGATAATTGTGCCTTATAGATGAACTTGATGAAGGGTTGTCCTGTTTCATTATTACAATGTTCTATTTATGAATGTATAAATCATTGGTTATAATCATTTCGAGTCATGAGCTCTAGATCGATGGTGTATGATGCCTGATTATAGACCGGTTGTATTGGTAATATAACAATATGCGACGTGTAATAATGATGGATCCGCTATTTCTGAGCACGATTTTATATCCTAAAAGAAATTAAAAAAAGGAAATGAATAAGTCACGTAAACATGTTGCATTGGTCGTGAATATGTGGATATGACAAATTAGTTTGATCGGAATTTCGGGAATCTTTCGGGAAAATTATCCATGTATGTATTGAATTGATTTGATCGATCGAGTATTCAATCAAGACCCTTGCAAGATGCTCGTACGACTACTTATGCCTGAAGGCTAATTTGTGATCATATCCCTTATCGGCTAGGCTTGCCTGCGCATTGTAGAATCTAGAATAAACATGAATTGAAAACTTATCATGTAATATGCCACGCTCTGGCCATGCTTCATTCACGAGATGCACGACGGAGGGTAATGAAATTATCGCCAGCAGATAATCACGCAGCGCGTCTTGATTACCGTGCGCCGTATCTCTCTCACTCGTTATACTCATTCATTCACTCATCGTCTCTCTACACTGTCAAAAAGCTAATCTGTTCGCCTCGTTGTTGGACTCGTGTGGGGCATGACGAAAGCTGGATCTCCATTGTAGTCGGGGAAATCGATGGAAAAAATCATAATTTTGGGCGGGGTAAGGCTGAGCAATAACAGCATCATATCATATTCCCAGAATTTTTTCAGATTTTTCTAAGCACTTTAACCCTGTTCAATAAATGGGCAAAGTTGCTGATTTTGCTGTTTATACATTTCCAGAGGCATTTTCAACCATAATTTACTCCCTGAGACAAGAAATGACCTCTGAGGCAAAAAATGAATGGGACACTTTTGTCTGCAAATCATCTGAATTTTATGAGAAAACTAGCATCCCCCGTCGCGGCTTCGCCCGCTCTCCGAGTTGAGAGAATTCGAATTATAATTAATAACTGTGCATAGGAACATAAACGTAACATCCATGCGTTTAAAGTTTCGAATCCTTAGAGTACTTCAGAATAAACAACAATTTTGGGTTTGGAATTGGAATCGGAATTGGTTTTCCAATTTGCCCGTCCTAGAAAGTCCAACATACAACTGCCCGTGTGTAAAACAATCTGAGCGTAAATAAATTCCGACATATTTGAATATCTGACCTTGAACCTTGTTTATTGAAATAGCAAAAGAACCGCATGAACGGCTCGTGCAGCGGTTCGGCAACTAGTGGTCAAAGAGAGAAGCCGGAGCTTCAAATTGAGGCATATTTCAGCTGTTAAAAATAATTCCTTAAGAAAGTATATATGCAAATTCGATTATGTAGGCAATCGATCGTTATAATATCGGGAGTCATAATAGGACGACCAATTTCAAGTTTTCCATGAGAAAATCGAAGACTTCATCACTGATTGCCTTATACTTATACGCCAGACCGCGCCATTTCAGCCGACTGAACGGCTAAAATAGCGTCTCGCCACCTAGTGACCAAAGAGAAAGGCCAGAACTGATTTGCATGTTATTTCCACATTTAGCAAGAAACGTTCCTAATTAATAAATCATCAATCTTAATAGCCCATGACACTTCAGGACACATAGTTAAGCTACTGTCAAAATTTGGAGGCGAATCAGTAGTTTTTGAGAGTTTTGCGAACATACAAACAAACGTTTCCACTGGTGACGAGGAAACCCGTCACTATGGATGGAGAGGCTGCTCGCCGATCCGTTCGGTACAGCGCCGCAGGAGGCATCCGCCGGCTCGGAAGGGCAGCACTCTCCAGCGCGCACGCGAGCCTCAGCGCGAACGCGAGCCTCAGCGCGGCAGAGTTCCGGTGGCGCGAGGCCGGGAGCGAGCACGCGGCGGACGGCATTCTTGTCCGGTGCCCGCAACCATCAAGAAGCGATGCAAGCCTAGTACCGAGTGCCGAGCTGAGTGTGAGTGAGAGCGTGATCGTGTGCATTGGCGAGTGCGTGTATGCCCAGACGAGCACGAGGGAGCCGAGGCCGACCGCAGCACAGGAGCCCCAGCGACAAGCAACGTCGACGAGGAGTGAGAACGAGCGAGCGAGAGAGAGACAGCGCATCGCGAGATTTGATTGTGCGCGTCGCGGCCCGGTACTCCCCCCCTTGCATACGGCGAGCGCGCCAACACACCCGAAAGAACGACGGGCTCCGGCCCTGGCCCGAGAGTGAGCTAGCCGAGGCATTCCTGGCGCCCGTAATAAATACGGAGTGTCCCGGTAGAGCCAATCCCTGCGCGAGGTATCCCTTAGGGCAACCATGTGGAGATGAATATCTGCCCATAGTAATTATTTCTCCGTGATACCCTAAATTAAAAAAAAATGATCGAGATTCGTCTATTATCTTCGGAGTTACGGATGATTTTCGACGCATAACGAATTTTAAAGCGCGTGATAGCTTTTCTGTCGAGGCGGCCGCGAGTGGCTGCCGCTTCCCCCTCCACTGCTTCACGGCCGATTCCACAGACGCCGCGGTGGCGGAGCATTCACACCCAATTTTGAGACTTTATTTTCCAAGCTACCAGTAGAGAGAAATGAATGAGGATTTTTTGTCATACACTTCAACTTTTCAAGATAAATATGGCCAAGTTTCAACTTGTAATTATCAAAATTCAGTGAGATATGATCTTTTTAAAAAAAAATCCTATCTCGAATTCTAAGAATCAAGGGTCAACGTTTCTTTTTTTAAAATTAGTCAAAAAATATATATCATCGATTATTCACATTAACTTTTTTCCAAAACTTTACAGGAAAAAGTTATTCCATTTGTTTATAAGCAAAAAAACGATACACTTGTTTTCGGCTCTTATTTAACCATTTAAAAAAATATATGTAGCAATTTTTTTATTGTATACGATAGTTTACATGTCTCACAAGCTAGACCGACAAAATGCGACAATCAAAAACACCGCCAAGGCTGGCCATTTGTTTTTAAAAATGACCATTTTGTAGATAAACATTTGCATTTATACAAAAACTATAAGGATTTCGAGTTTGCAAATAATCATGCGATCTAGGTAGATGAAAAGTAACTGAATTCCGTAAAGAAAATCAAAATTGAAAATTGATTTTGTTAAATAAAAAATAACAACAAAAGAACTATTTCTCGCAGTTTTTCTTAATTTATTAATAAACTAATAGACCGATTGGGATGAACTTTGGCTTAAAGAATCAATCTTGCTAATATCTACAAATTTCATTTGAACCTTTTTTTCAGAAAATGGTTAACTTTTCCACGGCATGGGAAAAACCTCATGTTCCAACTTTTGCCAATTATTTAAACAATTTTGCAGTGGGAGTTGCCGTCTACGAAATTGACCACTTGATCCTGAAGAGCCAATCTACACCCTAGTGCTTTCAGAATTATGTGGTTATTTTTTTTTTTAACAGGGCTTTCGGATGCTAATTCTATCGTACTATGAGCATATTTGTGTTATCGCGAATTGGAGTTGGCAAACCGTAATCGCACAATACTTTCTACTAATCGGCATCACCTCAAAGTCGGCCCACATTGCTAGTTCATTGGAAACATTCTGTACGGGAAAATTTTTCAAAGTATTACTTTTGGACATTCTAAAATTCCGGCCGCCTGAAGGCTATATTCGAAAGCAGTTCTGTAACCTGCCACATGGACTCTGGTTCGCTCTGGAATTGCTCTACGATATACAGACATTCTATTTGCAAACCGAGTCTTACGACTCGATCCACGCAATTGTGCTTTCGGCACAATATTATACATGGGAAAAATTTCCTCTAAAGGAGCGAGAGAATTTCTATGCACTCCGAGGCTCTACTCCGAAACTCTCTTACGGTAAGCGCTCAGCCGCCTAGTGGAGGAGGCGTAAAGCTCGTCGCTGTAGCATAGGTCGGCGGGCGGAGGGACTACTTTCCGCGCATGCGCCGTGCCTGCCATTCGGGGGTTCTGTGGTTAATACGCCAAGGAGTAGTAGTTTGACTATTCATTTTTCTTTTCAATAAAGTCTTTTGCAAGGTTTTTCATAGCTTATAACCATCTGGCATGTGCAATGAAGCTGCTCTCAAAATTTAGTAACATTCAATTCAGTAGTTTTGAAGCCAAATGCGAACAATAAAACGGCTTCCTCTTTATGTACTAGTAAGATGATTGGCGTTTAGAGTCCATAATAAAGATACTGCGGTTACCATGGTGGTTTCCGGTAAACACGATCATCAACAAATAATTATTTTTAACGTCCACGTGTTTCAAACGACGAATAGATTCATTTTAATCGGGCTTGGTAGACTATCCCAAAGTGATATTGCGAGAAAAATTTCCACGCTCCCCGGGCTGGATTCAAACCAGCGTCCTCCTGATCTCCGGTTAGTTGCGCTACCATCTGCGCCACCGGGAAGACGGCAGCCCATCACATCCCTGGAGCATGAATTCATTTTCTCGCAATATCACCCATATGTACACGATCGAATTCGATCGCTTGAATCTGCACGATCAAGGTCCGATCGCATTATTGCAGATTCCTTTTCTACCTATATTCCCCTACACCCTCTCCTCGCCACCCAACCCAACCTATTGGGCTACTACATCTTTTTCACCCGAAGTAGTATTTTACAAATGATGAGCCCTGGGCTACATCGGAGAAAGTGTTAGTCAGGGTGTCCTGCTAAGACCAGGAGGTTGGCTTTAATGTTGACCGGATTAAGAAACTTGTATCTCTGTGTAAAATGGTTCAACATTGCTCCGGTAGTTAGACTCATCTGTCCAAATTAACAATTTATAATTTTTCTTGATGTGTAGATTCATGATTTGACCTGTCTAGTAGGAATTCACTCCTATCTTCAGCTCCCAAAAAACGATCCTGAGGTAAATGACTGAAATAAAAGTTGGGAACCAAGTAAACGACTTGAGGTTGATGAAATCGGGTTAAGAAAATAGGGAACGAAAAATTCATGCGATGATTCAAGTGGCTTTTTGTTCGGGCGAAAATGATTAAACATGAGGACCTAGCAGTATGACTAGTGTTGAATCTATACATGGTACTTTTTCTGAGTTCATAGTTTGCTTGAGTCCCTACGAGGAATCGGTAACGATACATCAGTCCGTGTAACCTAGGAGCAAGTGATTGATTTCGCAAGCTTCAATCAATGGTCTATTGAGAGTCCCTCTATTCTGGGACTCGTATACATCTATGAGTCCAACCTTGTCAGTTATTTCTTTCCATAATAATGTAATAGAAAATGGCAGTTATCGATAATAGAACGGCAGTTTAGTATGTAATTTATAGGCAATGAATGAGATCGACCATTTCCACAATATTTGAAACAGAGTGGTATCTAAGGGAAAAAACGGAACTGCCGAGAAACAGACTCAAAACTAGATTCAGAATAGGGAACTAGGCAAAAGGACAGAACTTTTGGAGGAAGGATGCAGAGAGAAAATATAGAATATTCGAAAAGGAACAAGAAAGTATAAAACACATGTTGAAGGACTACGAAATGACAGGGATGCATAAAAGCATTGCAGATTAACTAAAAATAAGCAACAGGAAAAATATGAAGAGGATATTTCTATCTCTATCTCTATATATAAAAAGCTGAACCGCCGCCGCCGCCGTCGTCATTTTGCTCACCACGGTCGCTCCCTACGGTTGCTTCCCACGGATGGTCCCCACAATTGCTCCCCACGGATGCTCGCCACGGTTGCTTCCCACGGTTGCTCCTCACGGATGCTCCCCACGTTTGCTCCCCACGGGAACTCCCCTCAGTTGCTCCCCACGGATATGTAATAGTAATTTACAACTCCCGACGCAATAATAAACAGCAAAAATGTGGACCAAATACGAAGAGCAGAAATAAGGAGAAATCGTCAGGAGCACCTGCGAGGAACAATAATGAAGAGCAAAAACGTTGAGCATTTGTAAGGAGAAACCGTGAGGAGCATTCGTGAGGAGCAACCGTTAGAAGCAATCGCGAGGAGCAACAATGAGGAGCAATCGTGAGGAGGTATCGGGAGGAGCAACCGTGAGAAGCGAAATGACGGGGGCGGTTGTTCAGCTTTCAAAATAGAGAGATAACTAATTTGCAGTACATAAAGATTTATTGTAACCAGCGAGAGCGGGGTTTACGAACGAAGCGAGCAGGGGACCTTCATTTTACCAACTTGACTTTATTCTTCCATTTCAATTCTCTTCTCCGGTGGACATCAAAAAATTGAATCAAAAGTAGGAGGTTGGCGAGCGGAGCGAGTAGGGGGCACCCCCCCCCCCCTAGTGAGAATGAAAGAGAAGCAGATGTGAGGAGGAACAAGAGAACGAGTGAGTACGCGAGAAAAGAGCAATAAGAAACAGAGTATAAAAAGAGCACGTGAGTTAAAAAAGAAGGTTCGGGAGCTGGAAAGAAAATAGAGAAACACAGGAAAAAATGGGAGAAATAGAAGAAAAGCCTAGAAATGCAAAGAAAGGGAGCAGGAAAGGATGTAACGTTCACGTTTATTCGGATATTCCACGTTATTTTATGAACGCACTGACACGATCGCTAGATGCTTTAAGCGCATCAAACTTCTTTGAAAAAAGGCCATTTGCAAATTCTGTAGATTCAGTGACAAGTTGTATAGAATATAAATTTTCATTGGCCATATGAAAATATAATATAAATTGATTTAACCCGGCGTGAACTCAGGAAACCCTGTACTACGCTTACGACCGCACTATGCAGGTAGAACCTTGGACGTGGTGCGTCATTTGTACAGAGGAACTATGATCGCAATCTCATCCGACGCGATGCAGATGAGACCTTGATCATCGCTTCACTCTCGATTTATGAAATGAATACTTTCAATTCGACGATTACGCCCGACGAGCCTTAGGATCCTTGCAATACGCATATAGCCGCATTCCAACTCGATACTATGCAAGGAGGACCTTGACTATGGTGCGCAATTCGTGCAAGTGAACCACGACCGCACTCTTATCAGATGCTATGCAGATAAGACCTTGATCACTGCTACCATCCTTTGATTTTGTTGATGTGAAATGAAAATAAATTTTTGTACTCATTTTACATTGAAAGTAATAGAAAAAACATGAGTTATGGTAACAAAAAGAATGGATTTATTTGATGCTTACATGTTCAAAGAT
>JAJGXB010000017.1:223462-235679 GCA_020882725.1 Aphelinus certus
TTATAATTTTATCTCGTCACTGCCAAAATATTATAATAATTGTGTACGAGAACTAGCCATGTAATGTTTATGAAATTTAAAGCATTTTAAAGATTTACATTGTATATATGAATATATGAATGATTATAATAACATTCTGGGGTTTTTTCAATGCAAATACAGTAAGATTTGATTCAATTTTCAATGAGCTTTATACAATTGACGAGCTCATTTTCGAGTAACCGACCAAGTACGATGGCGCGCCTGTAGATGGCGAGGCGCTGAGTCGCACGCGTATAAGATACTAGTGCATTTTCAACGCGCTTCGCGCGCCTTTATTCGAAATGTATAGATATACATTTAGATATCTGGCGTACACGAGCGTGTCATTTTTATCCAACTACTGATGTCCTTTCAAAAAGTAGATCCAAAAGCTCGAATTTGCAGTTTAGCCTGGATGCAAATGAGCGAGCCTGTACGATGCACTTGATCCTTCTCCAATGTCTCCTACCTTAACCTAACCATACCATAGGGACATCTCTGTAGTCTGTACTCTACCTATAGTCTCTATATTGACTCTATACACTACATGTCTCATGGTTTGGTCTTAGCCAATCAAATCATCGGAAGCGAGGCTTCACATCACTTTTTTAAGGAAGGATAGTGCGGCGCTCTCTCGCAAGAGAGTTGGCGCTCTACCGTCTATATATGAGAGAGCTTGACAATATGCAATTAGGCCATTCGTGGTTCATTTCAGTCTCCTATGTGATCCTTCCATACTGGAGCACATTTTTTTGAACTTTTTATGCCGTGATTCAAAAGTAATGTCGGCCGGTAAACAAAAGTACAAGTCTCAAGTCGTATATCAAAATCAGTCTGCCAAAGAACATAACATGGGCAGAAATTGATGTTGGGTTTGAGTATTTGAAACATGTTAGTCCAAGACTCATCTATTTCAGAAACTTGCTATCTCGGACTTTTCACCTTTTAGATTGTCTCCGGAAAATGATTGAGAAAACAAGTTTCGTTATGAAATTTTGCATGAGGATTAAATATTGTTGTTGCAAAATATGTGTGTGTACACGTCTGAAAATGACAATTTGATCCCACGTCGAGACGTGATACTCTGAAAATGAACTATTTACATTACATATTTTCTTCATTAATGGATTTGGATGAAAATTGGTATCTATACGTTTTTGAGGTCGCTGATTACGAATCCTCAGATTTTGAAAATTAAGATTAGAGCCTCTAAGATCACCCGACAAAACTTTGAAAAGATACTGGATTTTGATGAAAATTAGTATACGTAGGTTCTTGAGGTCACTGATTACGAATCCGGCCTCAAATTTTGAATATTAAGATTGGAGCCTCTAAGACCACCTGACAAAAATTTGGAAAGGTACTGGATTTTGATGAAAATTGGTATGCATGAGTTTTTGAGCTTGCTGATCACGAATCTGGCCTCGAATTTTGGAAATTCAAATTAGAGCCTCTAAGATCACATGACAAAAACTTGGAAAAAAAAGGAATTTTGTGGAAAATTAGTATACATGGGATTTCGAGGTCGTGGATTACGAATCTGACATCAAATTTTAAAAATTAAAATTAGAGCCTCTAAGATCGCCTGACAAAAAATTTGAAAAGATACTGGATTTTGATGAAAATTATTATACGTGGGTTTTTAGGAGTCACTGATTACGAATCCAGCCTCAGATTTTGAAAATTCAAATTAGATCGAGCCTCTGAGATCACCTAACAAAAATTTTAAAAGACGCTGTATTTTGATGAAATTTGGTATGCATGGTGTTTCGAGGTCGCTGATTACGAATCCGGCATCAAATTTTAAAAATTAAAATAAGAGCCTCTAAGATCACCTGACAAAAATTGAAAATATATTGGATTATTAATGAAAATTAGTATTCATGGGTTCTTGAGGTCGCTGATTACGAATCTGGCCTCAGATTTTAAAAATTCGAATTCCGCCTCTAAGAATGCCTACCGAAAATTTGAAAAGATACTGGATTTTAATAAAAATCGGTATTCATGGATTTTTTTTTGAGGTCACTGATTACGAATCCGGCCTCAGATTTTAAAAATTCGTATTGTCATATGGTGTTCAGAAGCTGATTCGCATGATCTACATAATAATAAAATGGATCCGTACATTTTTCTAGTCCACCTTTCTTGCTCTCGGAAACAATGATATAACAATTTAGAGGTAGATTTAGTATGACGGATCGAAAGGTGAGGTCGAGGACTACCTTTTCTGAGGAAAAAAAAATTTGCGGTAGGCGTATGGAGAATTTGAAAAAATTTTTAATCAATGCCAATTATCTCCTTAACAACTTACGAAGGGTTAATTTTTCTAAATTTTGTTCGAGCATATCGTTAGAGGAACTTGAGCGCTTTCAGAACTCATGTTGAAAAATGTGGAAACATTGATGCGTGGGCGTAATCTCTGTTAACGAAAATGGTGCGGTGACAATCGAAAATTTTTTCCCGATGTTCCTGTATTATCCTTTTTATAAACGTACAAAGGGTTGATTCTTCAAAATTTTTTTCGAGCCGATCATTAGAGGAGCTCGAACGCTTTCAATGTTGGAAAATTTGAAAACATCGATGCGTGGGCGTATTCTTTGTGGAAGAAAATGGTGTGGTGACAATTAAACATTTTCGTCAATTTTCTTATTCATGCTAAACCAAAATTATACAGTTTCGAGGTATCTTTGGTATCTTTAGTATTGCAGATCGGAAGAAAGGATCGAGGACTAGATTTCAATAAGAAAAAAATTTTGAAAAATTCAAGTTATAGTGGGCGTATGGAGAATAGCGAGCAAGCATAGTGAGTGAGTGATTTTGACTAGTGAATAATAATTTTCACAACGTTTTACTACTTTAAGTTTAACAACCACCTGTTGCAGTTTGAAATGACGAGAATTTATTATAAATCTTCAAAAATTTGATAATATCGTTTCCGTAAGATGCGAATCAGCATCTGAACACAATATGACAAAGCCAGAAAAACATACGTATTCTACTGTAATATACTGTTTTAACCATTGATTTACTCCCAAAAAACCCTCATATAATAATTTCCATCAAGACCCAGTGTATTTTCTCGAATGGTCTATATTGGGTCTTGGAAATCTGAGGCCAGATTCGTAATCAGCGACCTCAAAAACCCATGGATTCCATTTTTTATCAAAATCCAGTATCTTTCCAAATTTTCGGTAGGCAATATTAGAGGCTAAATTCGAATTTATAGAATCTGAGGTCGGATTTGTAATTTAGCGGCCTCGAAATCCCATATATACTAATTTTCAACAAAGTTCCATTTTTTTCCAAATTTTTGTCAGGTGATCTTAGAGGCTCTAATTCGAATTTTGAAAATCTGAGGTCGGATTCGTAATCAGCGACCTCAAAAACGTATAGATACCAATTTTCGAATAGTGTCTTAGCACCTCCAAGGAGCATTCCACGACTCTGTCACTGTGACGTCACGGTGAGGATAAGAGAGTGAGCAGCGGCCGGCTGCAGCAGAATTCCACCCATCACCGAATGCAACAGACGTTTGCAGCGTACGTCCTCAGGCATCCGTGACACTAAGAATTTTTAGTCAAGTCTGCAATCTACGCAATATATCCCTCAGTATCGAGTTTTCGTGCCACGACTCCCAAAGTTCGCTAACGGTGTAGCTTTTTTGTGATTTTCTATGACCTCTCTTTTCTCGACTATTTTACTATTACTTCTGTTCGTAACCCTCATAAAGCTATTAGTTTTCTGGTTTGAACCACTAGTTTGTTGGTCGGACTGACCCAACAACTGCGAACTACCACTAGAACGCGATGAAGCTCCCGCAACATTATCGAGCACCACGTCTTTCTGGTCCTACTCGTTCCATGGTACGTTATCGCACAAATCTCCTGCCTTGCGCATATAAACATGCATCAGCCAATCACATAACAACGCACTGCTTCCAAGTATGCTGCGCCGTCTCTCCTGTAGAGCAACCCCATTGCAGCATCCATAACCGTACCTTGCCTCCATATTGAACACCCCCTTCCCACGTTTTGCACAAACTATACATTCATTCTCCGTGATCACCGTATATAGATGCTTTATTTATATTCATCTAACAATTCTCAAAATATAAATATATTTGCCACTAATACTTTTCAGATAAGGCCATCAATTTCAATTTGAAAAAATGTTGGAATTGAAACATAGGAATAAGGACAAATAAAAAAGATAAAGCTGATGATCAATAAATATATCACAATGTAAAATATCAAGATGATCGTATTCATTAGGAAGCAATGATTAATGGGGATTACTTAGAACTATTCATCAATGATTCAGTATCGGATTTGCCCTATTATCAAAACATAACACACGTGCTAATAGATCCTCTATACTGACCTCAGAAATGAAGCAATTGTAACTCAACTATCACTCGGCTAGCCCAAAGTTGGAAGCCATTTGTAACGTAGTATTTTTGATTATATCGTCCCAAACAAATTTTTACCGAGATGTGGGTAGTCTTGTGAAATATTGTTTCCCTTGATTCATGATTTTACGCGCGTGGCACTGCTGCACCATGAGACCACAACTGTCTTTGCCGCAGCTCGCTCTCGTATCCTCTCCGTGACGTCACAGAGACAGGATCGCGTACCGCTCCTCGAAGGTGCCGCGACACTATCCAAGTGGTCGAACAGCTCCTTATATGGTCATGGCTTCGGATGAGGCGCGGAGTAACACCGGGGCGTCAGAGACTACATTTCTTAATTCTACTGCGCAATAAAATCCTTACGCATTTATAGATATATTATATACAACTTGGCGTTACATAATTGACTCATTTCTAATGACAATTGACAAATATACATATTTGTATGCATGCCTGCAAGACTTACTCGATAAAAGATGGTTCTGCTTTATCACTACATTGTTTCTATTATTCAGGAATGTACAAATCATTAGTTATAATGGTCTCGAGACATGAGCTCTCGATCGATGGTGTATGCTGCCTGATTATACGGCAGGTCGCTTTATTAGTGATGCAAAAATGTTTATATGCACATACGATATCAATGAATCGGTTATTCCTCAGCATGATGTTATATAGAATTGATATAAGATGAATAAGTCGTCGTGGACACGTTGCGTCGGTCATGATCGTACGCTATGTTACTTTGCTTTGGAATCACGGAAAGTACATGTATACCGAATTTGTTTGATCAACTGTGAATTTGATCAAGGCCGTTGCAGAATGCTCGTGCAACTTCTCATGCCTGAAGGCTAACTTATTATTATATTTCTTATCAACTAGACTAGCCCGCTCATTGTAAATTTCTAAGATAAAACATGAATTGGAAAAACTTATTATGTAATATGCCACGCCCGGGCCATGCTTCACTCTCGAGATACACGACGGAGGGTAAAGCAATCATCGCCCGCAGATGATAACGCAGCGCGTCTTGATTACCGTGCGCCGTGTTTCTCTCACTCATTATACTCATTCATGCATTTATCGTCTCTCTACACTGTCGAACAGCTGAGCTGATCGCGTCGTTATAGGACTCGTGTGGAGCGAAGAGCATGATGATAGCTGGATCTCCATTGAAATCGGGGAAATCGGTGGAGAAAAAAACAAAAAATTTGGGCGGGGCAAGGCTGGTCCATAACACCGCTCGATTCGGAATAGATCTTTCTATACCGTTCGTTTCGGAAAAGATCTTTCCATACCGTTCGATTCGGAATATATCTTTCTTTAGCGCTTTTTTGTAATCGATCTTTTTCCCCCTCAGGCGACGAGATAATCATGACTCTTTGATGGCTAATGATCCGATGAATCAAAAAAGTATGATCTTTATACTAAAGCGCTCTACTACTAAAAGCGCTCTATTTATATTCCAACAAACAGTATTCGTCAAGATAGCAAGGAGTAGAGATGAATTTCACAGAGCATCCTATAGCAAATTTTGATGAATATAAAAAAGGACCAGATAATTTATGAACTAACTATTATTGGAAGGAGGATTAAATGGCGAGAAAGTAGTGGAGGCATGGTATGGCACGGTCTGCGTGCGCTCACTTCCTAGACAGCGAATGGCATGACTAACGGTTACCTCCATTTCACTGTTAAGGTAGAAGACATTCCAAATTGAGATTGTTTCGATATTTGAACGTATAAAAACAACTGATAGGACACTGAGCTGTTGCGATTTACCTTCAATCTAATGAGCAAAAAATGTGTGACAATGTCACATATGTCGTTACAAATTTGATAAAAAATGTTTTGTTTTGCATCAAAAGCAGATAACTTGCGATCTTTCTAAAACAAATGCAATTTGAAGGGACCTCTCACACTTCATCATATACCAATCGCTACTACAAGAATCGCGGATTCAGCCGAATTCTATGATATTAATGAATGGCCGTATCACCCGAAAGGATCTTGTATACAATACAGCAAAATAACTGGAGGTTATAAACTGTAATAAATATGAGAAGAAGTGAAAGGATATAATTACCGACTGGACAGTATTTGAGTAAACACTAGATCCTTGACTTATCGATGATACAAATGTTGTACTTGACGGTTGAAATGTTTGTGAGGCCGACTGAAACGTTGAAGGATTCGTGAACCCAGTGCTCATATAAGACGTATTACTACTAGATACATTTGTGGAAGAAGACGGTGATTGATATTGAGAAATTGGAGTAGCTGTGAGTCCTGAAGTTGGTTGATATGCCTAAAAAGAAATAATTGTATCGTGATCAATCTATCGAAAGATTACTGTACTGTATGTGTATTTGTGGTTAATCAAAATTTTACTGGATTTATCTCATTCATCATATCCTATATTAAAATTCTTATTCTGTTCATGCGGATACTCATACTCTCACAATGGAGTGAATCCCAACTCTAGATTCAGGTAGGGAAAACCAGAGCTATATCCAACACTTGAGTTCCGACTCTACTCTGGAGAAAGAGATATTTTTGTAATGAGAGAGTGTCCATGCTACTTAGTCATGGAAAAAATTGTTTCTATTCACTCATATCCAACAAGTTTTTTACGTATGTCTGTAGTGCGCAGGATAAGTAGAATTTTGTCATCGAATGTTATGTCATTACCCAATAAGCGAGCGATCTCAAATTTTGCATGTATACTCTATGACATTATACAAGGTTATACAATGATATTTCTTGGAGTGATTCCTTCTCCGGAACAATGACTATTCAATCCTTTTGCAGTATAGCGAAGAAGAACGTTTCGGACCACTTTTTCGTCGAAAAATTAGGTGATTTCATCCTGAACGTACAACCGGAACGCTGAATCTGAATCTGATATCAGATTTTCACATTTCTACATAGCAGGTTTCTAATAACGACGAAAATTCTGAAAGTTGTTCGGAACTCGAAAAAATTAGTCATGAAGAAGTTTCAGAAGTTTCTCATTCTACACTTGGATTCAGCGCCCCCAAAAACCTAGATAAAACTAACTAAATCAAACAAAAAACAGAAAAAATTGATTCATCGGGTTCAGTGGGTCACTCTGGATTATTGAACAATTGAGGTTTGCGAGTGGAAGAATTCTCGCTTCCCGGGTTGGATTAAAACTAGCATCCTCTTGTTCTCCAGTCAGCTACGATGCTAATTGCGCCATCAGGAAGTCGACCGATCGTCCCATCCCTGGAGCATCAATTTATCCCTCTTGCAATGTCAATCGATCCGGCCTCGAGGATGCTGGTTCGAATCTAGCCCGGAAAGCATGAATTTTATCGCAATCTCACTTTTACAAAAACAAATTGAGTGGTTCACCAAGCCCAGTAAATCAATATTCATCGTTAAAACTTGTGTACGCAATGAATTATTCATTGAAAAATGAACAATTTTATTAATTTTGACTACCACGTTGGCCATTTTTAATTTCGCAATTCTGATAACAGACTTAAATCCAGCGACCTCGTGAACCTTTATAAGGCTAAAACAATAAATATTTATTTATCAAGCTTAGTAGACCATTTGAAATTCATTGGGAAATAAGATTGCGAGAGAGAAAAAAATTCACGCTCCCCGAGCTGGATTCGAACCAGCGTCCACCTGAGCAGTTTCATATACCAATCAAGATATCTTCAAAATTTTGCCGCCATATTGAGTATACAATTTTAGAACCAGTTTAGAATTCAGCAATCCTAAAAACGTAACAATGGTCAATCCCATGTAGTACAGAAATTTTCTTCAGATTCCGGTCCGACATATTGGATCTGCTATCTGAAATTCAGGAGATCTGATTGATGATTCGGATTCAGAGACCCCGAAAATTTGAAGGAGTCAATTCGATCAGATTATACTGAAATACTTACAAGGGGACACCAGTCTCCGGGTCCTGTATTTATACCAAACCTATTTTAATGTGCTCTGTACCACATACGTATAGACCCATTTCAGGGATTTTGACTAATGGGGCCTTCTGTTGGAGTTATGGATACATCAAGTTTCAGAAAATACTGATATCTCTAGGTTTTTTCACATGTATGACATTGCTCGCTGACTCATTCAGTGAGCTTACCTAAGCTTTTGTACGCATTGTTTACACCAGAATCATGAATTCTACATGCTCCCCTACTATCGATAGCATTTTCACTCTTTATCATCATCTCATTTGTCACTAGTTCACATGTTATCTGAAATTCAATAGTTCACGATAAACAGATTATTCAACTACAGCTGTCCAAAACTCATCATCAACATGTCTCACTCATTGTACATTGATCTTAATTGATACTAGCAATGATCGCTCACTCGAGTCTTTCGAGTGGATTTTAATCTGAAAATCTACAAAATATTCTATAATCTTGAATATTTAATTCAGTTTTAATAAGTTATACTTTTGATTTATGTAAATAGATATCAATCGACATCATGATGCATATAAATTATAGCCCTCGATCTTCTCTTTCAATCCATCACACCACATGTTCTTCAAATCATCATTTTCTGAGTTGTTTATCGGATAGAGAATTGGAGGAAAATGGTTTTCGGCAACACGGCAAGTTTTCTATGACGTATATTACGTGCCCACGTCTATTTTTTTTGATTTTTCACCTCAGATTATGAAAGCGCTCATTTTCCTCTATAAATGTGCAAGATCAAATTTTGAATAGATAACCCATTTATACTATTTTTCGAACGTTTTTCTGGAATCAACCGTCGAATAATTGTTTTATGGTCAATACTCCCCCACAATATCAATCTTTCCAACACATAGCCAAATGAAATTGTAGCTCTTGACCTTCTCTTCCGACCCATTATACCGAATATTCTTCAAATCATCATTTTTCAAGTTGTTTATAACTTCAAAATGTTTAGTATGACGAAAATTCTACTATTCATAATTTTCTATGACATAGATTACGCCCCCGCGTCTATTTTTTACTATTTTTCACCTCAGATTATAAAAGCGCTCATTAAACTCTATGAATCTGCAAGATCAAATTTTGAATAGATATCCCATTTATACTATTTTTTAAACGTTGTCCTGGAATCAAACGTCGAATAATTGTTTTATGGTCCATACGCCCCCACAACACCTGACATCCTCTTCCGACCCATTATACCGAATATTCTTCAAATAATCATTTTCTAAGTTGTTTATTACTTCAAAATCTTTCGTTTCACGAAAATTCGGCTACATTTGATTTTCCACGACTTAGATCATTCCCACACGTCTATTTTTTCGGATTTTTCACCTCAGATTATGAAAATGCTCGGGCTACTCTAACAATCTGCCAGACCCGATTTCAAATCACTCTAACAAAACATTGTTTCCAAGAGCAAAATATGGGAATCATAATTTGTGTCCGGATTAATTTTAATATAATGTATATGTTGCATCAGCGCACACTTTTCAACATTACAAATAATGGTATTTGATCAAACGCATTACTGAATGAACTTCCAATAAGCCCTCAAATCAGTTGACGAACTATCATTTATTACTGTTTCCAGATTATTCGACCTAAGTAATGTAAGGAAAGAAATTCATTTTGATGTTGAATATTCTGATAACAGTCATAAATGATTGTTCGTCAACTGATTTAAGGGCTTAGAAGTTCATTCAGTAATACGAGTGATCGAATACCATCATTTGTAATGTTGAGAAGTGTGCCCTGATGAAACATATCAATTGAGAGTACTGTATAATGAGTGAGACATGCTGATGATGAGTTTCGTACAGCTGTAGCTGAATAATCTATTTATCGTATACTATTGAATTTCAGATAACATGTGAACTAGTGACAAATGAGATGATGATAAAGTGTGAAAATGCTATCGATAGTAGGGTAGCATGTAAAATTCATGATTCTAGTGTGAACAATGCGTATAAAAGCTTAGATAAGCTTACTCGATGAGTCAGCGAGCAATGTCATAAATGTGAAGAAACCTACAGATATCAGTATTTTCTGAAACTTGATGTATCCATAACTCCAACAGGAGTCCCCATTTGTCAAAATCCCTGAAATTGGTTTATACGTATGTGGTATAGAGCACATTAAAACAGGTATGGTAAAAATACAGGACCCGGAGACTGTGGTGTTCCCTTGTTAGTTCTTCCCAATGTGCGACTACAGCCACAAAACGCGAACGTACCACGAACATCAACTGAGAAATGGTTGAAAATACGCGATTCCAAAAGTTAACACTCAAATAGGCAACGTAAATATTAACGTATATACATAGTTATATCAACCGTTGCTGAGAGGATGAAGACTGAGTTCAACTTTAATTCCAGTACTTTTCAAGGACAAAAAACACAAAATATTTGTATTTATATTGCAACAGTTGTTAACATACCTAGCGACCATTTCTTATATCCCTATAAACCATTGCCACGGAATAGAAGTCTAATAGTTTGAGGTTCATATGTCCTTGGTGGGAAACATCTCTAATTGGCATTATTATTCCCACGTAAGGCCTCTTTGAGTAAGCATACAATTAATGCATTAAGCAGTTGTTTCATAATAAAATTAAGTGGAACTTTAAATAAATGAATCAATTGATGTATGTACCAATAAAAGAAACAAAGCCATGACGTTTTCTCCCATCATAGGGTCGAGAAAATTGTATTCCAAATTGACGCCATTTGTCCTAATACTCGGAGCGGAAATAGAGCGATTCCCAGAGGAAAGATATGAGAGAAGTAGAACGGGTGAGGATATCAACAATGTAGTAAATACGAACGAGGATACATTCGTCGATCAATTTCGATTTCATTATTGAAAGTCGATCCAGAGAAAATAACAATCAATTCTAAATCATATGATCATACTAGTATACCTACGATTATATACACCTAGCATCCCCAGTCGTGTCTTCACCCGCACTCTGAGATGATAGAATTCGAATGAAAATTAGTATCTGTGCATAGGAATAAAAACGTAACATTCAAGTGTTTGAAGCTCAAATCCTTGAATTACTCCAGAATAAACAAAATTTTTGGTTTTCTCTTCACCATTCGGCATTGGGATGAATTGGTTTCCCGATTTACCCGTCCTAGAAAGTCCAACATACAACTGCCCGTGTGGAAAACAATCTGAGCGTAAATCAATTGCAAGAAATTCATATGTCTGACCTTGAGCCTTGTTTATTGCTATAGCAAAAGAAACTTTCATTCGGAACTGAAGTCGTTTAAATTCAAAAGGTAAATCTGGAGAAATCATTGATATGCGGGGTATAATAGCAATTTCTCCCGCTGCCAAACCTGTGAGAATAATGGCTTCAATTACTTTTTTTGCTTTCTCAAAGAGAAAGCTTTGTAACGGGGTAAAAATCGACCCACCGAATCGGACTTCGGGACCTCGATTTTCGTAATCTACGGGTCGAAAAACATGGAAATCCGAAAATGTCTGTATGTATGTACGTACGTACGTACGTACGTGCACTTTTTTTTGTCGTACGATAACTCTCGATATAATAACTCTCGTCATTGCATGACGCTCTAGCGTTACAAAATGACACTATCGCAACGGAGTGCACAATCACCCATTTTGCATCCACGAAACTACCACGTAATACGTCATTTTTTATGCCCGTGATGAAAAATAGTATGAGCAACTCGCACGGTATAGTTGCCAATAGCATACTTGGGCGACATGTCGCACTCGCTGCGCTCGTGCACCAACGCGCCCGCGTGTGCAATTGGCAACTTTCCGCGCTCGTTACACAATG
>JAJGXB010000017.1:236179-266181 GCA_020882725.1 Aphelinus certus
AACAAAGAGGCTTGTTTCAGTTACACTAAATTCAGAGTCACGCGTTTTCCTTAATGAACCTCCCCGCACCGGCGACCGAATCCCCCTCTCTCCGCGGTCGAGAAACCTTCCGTTTCTCGGCTCACTGATTAGCCGCGTTCGCGTATACCTGTTACAATCAAGTATTTGGACTGACTAAGGGCTCATTGCACGTGGTGGTTACCACAGAGCCCCAACAATCGGCGTGAGCCGCATCGAGGGATCGCAAGCGCCGAAAGAGACCCCTACACCCCCTTCCACCCCGCTCTTCACAGTCCCGGGGACGCGCCCACTACGCGAGTAGCAACGGTCCGTACATAGATATCCCTAATTCTAGTCAATATAATAACTTGACTAGCAATATATTTTGAAAATATTCTGTAGATGTAATATATAATCTTAAGAGTATCAAACCTCTCTGAAGAAAGGTACAGATCTCTGACGAGTAAAGAATAATTCTATTCTATAAAGGTACGCGTGCAAAATCCAAGCTATGAAAATAACGAGATCAATTGATTTTCAAGCAATTTCACATTAATTCTCTTTCAATATGTGATTTCATTTCTCTCCTACACTTACCCTAGTAAGATCACAGGTTCTGAAATTCTTTTTCAAATCCTGTATGAATTTTCAGTAACAAGGGTATCAAACCTTTCTGAAAAAAGGTACAAATATCTGATGAGTAAATAGTAGTTGTATAATAATCATCTAGAAATTCAGAATCCAAGCTATGAAAGTATCGAGATCAATTCATTTTCTGGCAAGTTCACACTGCTCCTCTTTTCAAACCCTTTGAATCATAGATACATTTTCCTTGCAGTGACATTCCTTAGAATTTGATATACTTCATATCATTATTATTATCATGTATTCTAGTAAAAATGCATTTCAGTCTCAAGAGTATAAAACCTTCCTGGAGAAATGTGAAAATCACATATTCTAATATCCGTTTTGGAATTCTACTTCGAATTAAATAAATACAATTAAAATAAATTATTATTTTATGATTTCCAGTAAATGCTTTCAGTCTTGAGAGTACCAAACCTTTCTGAAGAAAGGTACAAATTCCTGTCGAGTTAAGAATGGTTCTATAAAGAAATTTGTACAGTATCGAAGCTATGAAAGTATCGAGATCAATTGATTTTCTGGCAAGTTCACACTGGTCCTCTAGTAGAATTTTTCAGACTTCAAGATTCGTTTCAAAACATAATATTCAATTTTATAATATTGTGTCAGATCCTAAAATAGAAATAATGATAGTTACTATTTACAGCTAACTTTCTCTTCTTAACATCGACCAATCGAAATAATATAGTATAATTGTTGTATAAGTGTTTCAAACACAAATTATTTTAAAATTTAGAATCCAAACTGAAAGATTATAGAGATCAATTCATATACAGGCAAGATCACATCAATCCTCTTTTAAAACTTTGGCTTATACACAAAATGGACGAGAGACGAGAATGCCAAAAATTAGCATAAATTTCCTATATGTTCAAAAATACATTATTCACTGTGATTAAAATTATAACAAGCATGACTGATTGCAGAAATGAAGCATTGAAAAACCGTTATTTCTGTTCCCATTTCTTGCATTCTATTGCTCACTCGCCGGCAATGTCTTTTCGCAGTTTTTCGATGTACTTTTGTATCGCAGATCAATTGCAGTATTTGTTATTTTATATATAATTTCAAAACGGATCTTAGAATCTGTGAAATCAACCAGGTCATTGCAGAAAGCAAATGAAAGCATATATTAAGTGAGGATCAGTATGAACTTCCCAGGAAATGAATTGATCTCGATACTTTCATAGCTTGGATTCTGAACCTTTGTCTTCAGAGAACCATTCTTTACTCGCCAAAAATTCGTACCTTCCTTCAGAAAGGTCTGATACTCTTAAGACTTAAATTAATTTACTAGAATACATAAAACAATAATAATTTATTTCAATTGTATTTATTTAATTCAATATAGAATTCTACAACGAATCTTGGAATATGTGATTTGTTATACCTTTCTTCAGGAATATAAAATAACTGTATATTTAAAGAGAATTATCAATGTAAACTTGCCAGGACAAATATGAATTGATTTTTATACTTTCATATGCTCAGATTTCAGTAGCTCTGGTATATAATGAATTTATGTATGTCTTTGAATGTAGGATAGTACGTATAAAAAAATTATAATATAATTAACAAGTGTTAGATGTATATTTAATATATAATTTCAAAACGAATCTTAGAATTTGTGAAATCAATCAGGTAATTGTTCTTTACTCGTCAGAGATTTGTACCTTTCTTCAGAAAGGTTTGGTACTCTTAAGACTGAAAGCATTCTTTACTCGTCAGAAATGTGTACTTCTCTTGGGAAAGGTTTGATGTACTTATACGGGAAAGATAATCAGCATAATATATCAATTGTATTGATTCCATAAAATTCCAAATTTGATATCAGAATATGTTAATATGGACTGTTAACGTTTTTATAGTTTCGATAGCTTAGAAATTCATGCATTCATTAATCCCAGTATTACACAGATATGACTACTCGTCAGAGATTTGTACCTTTCTTCAGGAAGTTTTGGTACTCTTAAGACTGGAAGCATTTACTAGAAATCATAAAATAATAATTTATTTTAATTCTATTTATTTAATTCAAAATAGAATTCCAAAACGGATATTAGAATATGTGATTTTCACATTTCTCCAGGAAGGTTTTATACTCTTGAGACTGAAATGCATTTTCACTAGAACTAGGGGGGGTACCCCCTGCTCGCTTCGCTCGCCAACCCCCCCCCCCCGTGTGTTCTTTGAAAGTCAATAATTTCAATAAGTGTAGTTATAATCAAATAAAAATTTCATTGAAATCAATAAAACTTGAAACTTGAAACTTCGATTTTGATGCTCGAAATGCTCGAAATCGCCCATTTTGCGCCGCGACAAATTTTCTTCTTTCCACCATAACTTTGGTAGTTTTGGTCTGATTAATCTGAAATTTGGTTTACAAATTCTTTAAACGTGAATAACCAACTTTGTCGCGAGGAGTTTTTTGTAGTTCGAATTTTCTCACACAGTTTTTTTCGTGAAAGTTGAAAAACAGATGATTTGATCGATTAATTTTTTTCTCCCGAAAAATTAAACTTTCTGTCAGGGGTATTTACATTGTCAGCATTGCTAAAGTTTCCCGCGTATGCTCAAAAATTTTCAAGTGATTCTGAGCAATAGCAGCTGAGATAACGCGATTTGCGTTTTTGGAAGTCGCGTTCACCGTGCTTCGGCCGGGCCGTTCGGCGGTTAGGTACTCGCCACCCATAAAAGCCGTGGCAACACTTTTCCGTGTAGGGTCAGCTTATCCAAGTAAGACTGCCAGGAGCGCACTCTTGAAACACCGTCATCGGCGACCCTAACTACCTGGACAGCGTTCGGGTCCAGGGTCAGCTTTCCAAATGAGAATACCAGGAGCGCAACCTTGGAGCACAGCCATCGGCGACCCTAGGTACCTGGACAGCATCGGGGATTAGGGTATATCCTTGTTCAAATAAAACTAGTCAACACGCCGACCTCGACATCCTCAGCTACCATTTACCTATGTAAAATTAATCATAAAAAAACATGGGATGAATTTGGATGTGTCTTGTCTTATATTAAGATTTAATTACCTGGACAGCGTTCGGGTCCAGGGTCAGCTTATCCAAATAAGAATACCAGGAGCGCACCCTTGGATCCTACCTACCTGGAGTTCGTACGGGTCCAGGGTCATGCATAACAATTTCGATCAAAATTCATTATCTTTTCAAACTTGAATTTGGATTTGAATTTTGAAAATCCAAGGTCGCATTCGGAATCAGTGACCTTAAAAACCTATGGATATCAATTTTCAACAAAATCCAGTATCTTTTCAAAATTTCGGTAAGCAATCTTAGAGGCTCTAATTTGAATTTTGAAAATCCGAGGTCGGATTCGAAAACAGCGACCTCGAAAACTCATGTATACGATTTTCCGAGACGACGAAATTCTCTTGCGCTCGAAATAAGCTCAAAACAAGCCTAAGCCTATATGTGGATTACAAGGAAATCACCTAACAGATGCGCTTCAGAAGGCCAGCCTAATCCTCAAATGCTCAAATTTTTTTTGTTCTAAAAATATTCAAAAGAAACGACTTCTCTATGTCTCTCGAAAATGCTTTTTTCAAGTCTAAGAATTATTATTCTTGTAAAATAAGCAATAATGGATAGCACCAAACCGTATGCACAGAAAGAATGTTGAATTTTTGCTCAAATGAGCCTAAAATATGTAAATTAAAGAGACGTACTACAGACATCAGATAGCGTGCATAAGATTTTCCAAGAGAGTCGTGAATTTAATTTCATGTGTAATTCAAAACTCGCCTGAGTCGGCCCTCTTTTCATCCGGACGCTGAGTTGGCCCCTTCTTGCTCGGAGGCGACGATAGGTGATCATATGAGCATCATGATAGTCACTTTAGAATTCTAAATCGAGCGAAAGTTGTTCTCGATCATCCGGATTAGGATCTCATTCCCACCAAAAGTTAGCTTATTAAGTTATCAAAGTATTCAGAGTGGGCCGATTCCTTGATTGCCCTTAGTAAACCAGGATATGCAAGAAAATTGGTAAATATCAAGATTTACTAGTTACACACACAGCAGACGATAGATCAATTTTCCATTATCTTTATAATATTAACAAGAAAATGTTATGGGTCACTCCCTTAAGTATTATTCATGAATATCTACTCACCAAATCCACTTATTTTGTGAAACTGCATAGCTAATATTTGAACAGCTATCGACCGGTTGGCACAAATTCCAACTTCAAGTTATTTACTCATGAGAATAGCTAATATCAACCATTCCAGGAAAACGATACACTTGAGAATTGTGCATCTAGTGGTAGACGTGTTGGATCTTTTTAAAAAATCACATCTGATATGAATATCAACAACCTTACAGGAGGAAATGTCTAGATATGTTATGTCTGTTAGCTCTATTGACGCTTCTGTGGGTGATTTCAGTATCCGACAATTGTGAGATGATCAGTGTGACTCAAGACTGATGTCTTTACCAGCTCATTGGTACCCAGCTCATATAATTTTCGAATATGGAAATTTATCACCTACTACCATGAAAATGTTGGATAACTATTTATACCTGGTGTAAGGAGAAAATAAATTTCGTGATAAAGTTAAAAACTATGAACAGTTATATGTGAAAAATAGCTATGATGGAACGCAGCTTGTCATAAAGCTCCACAACTCTACGAGAGGAGACGTCTAGACATGTTATTTAGTGTTTGCTTCAATAACACTTCTATCAGTGATTTACATATTCGATAATTTCAAGATGATCAGTGAAACTCGAGACTAATTGACTTTACTAGCTTCTTGTCACCTTTAGCAACAATTGAAATTCAGTATTTTGTGAAAATGACTAGCTCTGCAATGGTTTCTCCAAATTCAAAATTGAATGATGTATCAATATCCCCATGAAAATGAACCCAATTATAATTTTTCTATGCAATTCATAATTATTTTATTGATTTCAATATATGGGGCGTTCCACGTCAACTCTCCAGAGCCTGCGCGCGGACGCTAAAATCTCGCGTTTTCGACTCTATTAGACCAATATCTAAATGATGTCGGATATGATATCAAAGTTTTTCTAAACTTGTTTATCATCAAAAAAATTTTGGCATCCCCGCGGAATGGCATTTCTGTGCTGCAGCGTATGGAAAGTGGGCATGCGATGGAATTGGAGCTAATGTAAAACGAGGTGCTAAATTAGCTAGTTTACAGCGCTCTGCGAACAATTACATCTTAACCGCAGAAGGTTTATATGGATGGGCAAGAAATTATTGCAAGGAAACTGTAGTGTTTTTCAGTGCACAAGAAGAATACGAAAAAGCGAAGTTGGAATTGAAAGTGAGATTTGTTAATTCTTTTCCTATATCAGGCACTGTGCAGTTCCATGCATTCATACCAACTTGCGATGAGAGGCTGATTGTCAAAAACATTTCGTCAGCTTCGGAGTATTTAATTTTTCAGAAGTTGAAAAAAAAATGAAAAAAAATGCATAGTTAAAACACAATATTTCAATGTTTGAATAACAAAGCAAAAACGTTACTCGAAGAAAGTGAAATGAAATACTCACGAATCGAACAAGTAATGAACGTAAGACTTCATTCAATATATAGGAACAAGTATGGATATCGAATGTACTCTGAATCGAATTCGGCACTCACGTGTACAGAAGACTCGAGCTCGAGCGCGTGGGAGCAGCGTGGCGCGGCGCGGCGCAACCTCTCATGTTCACTACTCAATTCCTCGAGAATAACGAAATAGTCCTATTTTTTAGAGGCTATATCAATGTAAAAAAGGTCAGCTTTCGATCTAGACTATTAAAAAAAGACTATTAAAAAAATCTAAAAAATCAGGGTTTTGAGATATGGCATGTTTTATGTTTTTTTTTCTGGAAAAACGTGATAATTTTGGAAAACTAAATTCACTATGGGAAGCTGACAAAAAACTACATTGATATCATATCCGACACCATTTAGATATTGATCTAATAAAGTCGGAAACAAGCGTTAAAAACGCGAGGTCTTAGCGTCCGCATGCAGGCTCTGGAGAGTTGACATGAAACGCCCCAAATATGGTTTCGTACATTATAATTTTATTAACCTTTCTTTAGTAAAGAGTTTTTTTCGTTCAACGTTTCAAATATCTAATTCATTAAACTTTTCTTTCCTGAGAAGATGTAAGATATAGCTGATTTGTTGGACTTATTATAAAATCCATGTCTATATTTCTATATCTTAACTACTTTATAAAAGGACATGCTGTTTCTTTGTGACCGCTAGTCTTAAAAACTACTCAACCGATTTCCATGAAATTCTGATAGTTGGTTGTTGACCGGGTTGTTGAGCGGGATTTTATGGAATCGGGAAAAGCCGAGCACAAGAAGCGTGGCGAGGCACGCGCAGCACACGTTTTGCGCGGGATGAGAGGTGCGAGCTCACTTTCCGGTTGAGTGCGCGTTTCAACGTGTTGACACTGGATAGTTTGTTTTAAAAGCGTCTTGTTCGCCAGGCAAAGTATCGAGGGGACAATAGTGCGACGGTGCTCTCACGCAATTTACAACGTACAATATAATGGTTCATGCGGATAGAGTGCGGGCTTGTTCTGGCGGTGACTCGGGTTCCTCTCTCTGCACGCATTCCATCGCGAGTCTCTATGCGTATGCTGAGTTACTATAAGCTTGCATACGCTGCCGCCTCCCATGCACAAGCGGGGTTACTCTACGTCTCTGCTTTGCGCATTGCTCGATAACCAACCCAATGTAAGAACAATCTGTAATCTTGTGATTCATGCGAACATCCCGACCGGCTCACTAATATAAGTTCAGTCTTAAAAGTTCCAAACACTACGATTCTTTCACGCAAGTGTAATATAGACATCATGTGGTTAGCCGTTTTTTTGTTTCAAAATGGGTGATTAATATTCAGAGGAAATTTTATTGAATTCTAAGTATAATAAACAGTCAATTAAATTGAGTTTGAAACTGAATTTCAGAGATATTTTGAAGATGGAAGATATGTTCAGAGAATAATAATCAATAAAACTATTTTATTGAGTTGCATGTAAGATTTGATTACAGAGGAAATTGAAGTCTAAACTCATATTTATTGAAGAAGAATGAGAAATTGCAAAGATAAAATAAGTATTGCTTTTGCTTCATAAAAATAGGATAAAATTGTATTCGAAAGATTTCATTTCCATTCGGCACCGACGATCAACTAGCAGTGCAGTTTTGATACGGTCGCTGGCTTATGAGAATTTTCTTCATATACATTTGATACAAATGACGTAAACGTATCGTATCGTTTGCAGCAAGATCTGTTTTCATTATATACAAAATGCGAAAGTTTCATTGTTTAAGGGTCAATATCTAGACGAAACTAGCAGTGCAGTGTAGTTTGTTTACTGACTAGAGTAAATTAAATGATTCTGAAAAATCCAATTCGAAACAATGAGGTCTCAAATGAAAGACAATTAATCGCAGAATGAAGAAAAATTATCGTGAAGGCTATAAATAGAATAGGATGGTATTTATATATATACAGGGTGGAGAAGGGTTAGTATTTTACCAAGAAAGGGTATATAGAATTCCGAAATCTGAATCGAATGTACGTTATACGAATGTGATCCGATCAATAATCAAAGCGCTATGAACAACAAAAGTTGACCAATAAGAAATCAGGTCAGCTGATGGAGGAGGAGCTATCCTGTATGACCTAGTATCATCGAGATTTACGAGACTTTTTTGCACCCTTTTTTATGCATGGGCAATGCACGGACAACACCGAAAAGTGGACACGTGCAATCTAAGTGTTTTGGCTTGCGCGGCTCGTCCTCTCTCGGAAAGATCTCGGAGACGCAGTGTACTACAGGAAAATTTGAACCCTGCCATAAACGATGCACTGGCCCCCGCCTATCCGCTCGGCTTGAAAAATTTATACCTGCGACTGTTTCGGCATAGCCGGCAAGATACTTTCATTTACTGGTGATATCGAGAATTTATCCTACAAGTATACTGTTTTTGTTTGTGCTTTGCACAAACTTCGAAGAAAAGTCAATCTAGAGATACTTTAGGCAGTGTAATCGAGCTCAAAAGTTCATAGTGATTTACATTTTACGATCAGCTGTTACGACCGTGACTGGCATGTATTTGATTCAAATTCTGAATACGTATTCGTTTTGAATAATATTTACCGATTTTCACGAATCAAATTTCATTATGACCAGCTTTATTCAGCGGTATAACTGCATTAATAAAATAACAATAATTTGCCATTACATTCCCATGATAACCTAGGTAACGATTGTACAGTCATAAACTGATGACCGGTGACCCGCAACGCAGGTAAAGAGCCCCTTCCTCTTGGAACAATAGACCCTCGTTCGGTTAATGAGAGTCAAATCTAGATATTAGTACAAATCATACATTCATTTATTTTATTAATGCAGTTATACCATTGAATAAAGCTGGTCATAATGAAATTTGATTCGTGAAAATCGGTAAATATTATTCAAAACAAATACGTATTCCGAATTCGAATCAGATACATGCCAGCCACGGGCGTATTAACTGATCGTAAAATGTAAATCACTATGAAAGTTTGAGCTCGATTACACTGCCTGAAGTATCTCTAGATTGACTTTTTTTCGAAGTTTGTGCAAAGCACAAACAAAAACAGTATACTTGTAGGATAAATTCTCGATATCACCAGTAAATGAAAGTATCTTGCCGATTATGCCGAAACAGTCGCAGGTATACATTTTTCAAGCCGAGCGGATAGGCGGGGGCCAGTGCATCGTTTATGGCAGGGTTCAAATTTTCCTGTAGTACACTGCGTCTCCGAGATCTTTCCGAGAGAGGACGAGCCGCGCAAGCCAAAACACTTAGATTGCACGTGTCCACTTTTCGGTGTTGTCCGTGCATTGCCCATGCATAAAAAAGGGTGCAAAAAAGTCTCGTGAATTTCGATGATACTAGGTCATACAGGATAGCTCCTCCTCCATCAGCTGACCTGATTTATTATTGGTCAACTTTTGTTGTTCATAGCGCTTTAATTATTGGTCGGATCACATTCGTATAAAGTACATTTGATTCAGATTTTGGAATTCTATATACCCTTTCTTGGTAAAATACTAACCCTTCTCCACCCTGTATATGATTTTGACACGGAAATGCTCGAAATCACCCACTTTGCGCCGCGACAAATTTTCTTCTTTCCACCATAACTTTGGTAATTTTGGTCCGATCGATCTGAAATTTGTTTTATGAATTCTCTGAACATGAATAACCAACTTTATTGCGAGAAGTTTTCTGTGATTCGATTTTCCTCAGTTTTTTTCGTCAAAGTTGAAAATCAAATGATTTGATTGATTAATTGTTTCCTCCAAAAAAATTAAAATTTCTGTCAGAGGTATTTACATTGTCAGCATTGCTTGGGTGTTCCGCATATACTCGAACATTTTCAAACGATTCTGAGCAATAGCAGCTGAGATAACGCGATTTGCGTTTTTGGAAGTCACAAAAAGCCGTGGTGGCCACGGTATATTCCCGTGGTGGTGCCACTGCGCCAGGCCCTGTCAACTTCTTTGCGTGTAGAGTTGTACACTGGAGACTCGTACGTGACTGAAAAGTTTCAATTTTTCGCTTCGAACTAAAATGAATATCAGTGCATCGATTGAGGCTCAGGAGCAGAAAGTCAGAATTTTCTTCAGTACAGAGAAAACATACCTGGAATTAGAGTAGAGTGATTTCAAACGTTCAAAACGTTTTGAAATGATATGAGAGAAATTACTATTTTAAAAGTAAATTGATATGAATAATCGATCAACCGAGACATCAATGCTGAAGTAACTGGTTTTTATAATTCCTGAACAGATGGCTGGAAATCCCGAAAATTCGGAGAATAGAGAAATGGATTGGATAGTTCACATCTTAGATCAGAAATCCAATGAAGCTCCAGAGATTGAGGTATTGGATAGCGTTCTCCAAGGTAAGAACTTGGGATACTATTAATATTGATCAAAATCAAAGGAATCTTTTCAATCACTGAGCCAATTATGATTGAATAGAATTCAGGGAGTTGTGAATAATTAGAGATATACAATCAAATTTGATAAAGAGCAGAGTTCAAATGCATTCCAGGTATTGATTTAGAATTGAAATTCACAGCTAAATTCACAGGAAATTCCAGAGTTCTGAGTAATAACGGAACGTCAGAGATAGCAACACCATCTGATGTTGAACACGCTGCCTTACCAACTCCAACAAGAGCTCCTGGAACATTCATTCTCTCTGACTCAATCATCTCCAGGAAATTTGAACGACTGAATTACATCTACTCAGACTTGAAATAGAGCGTACCAAGCTTAAAAACCGTGAAATAAATAATTCAGTAACTCAAGATAACATCAGAAACGCCACTTAGGGTCAGAACCAAATAAATAAGAGAGAAAGAGAACATCTCAATTATCAGATTCATACATTTAATATTAACAAGAATTATGAATTGACATTACAGTCAAATTTTAAAGTATGGCTTAACCATCTGAAAACAGAATTGATTAGTTGTGATATGTTCGATTCAATTGATTCAAAGGCATTGCGTTCTAGTTCAATCTTAGAGTCCACTGACATGAATAGAAAGAATTGAGTGGAAGATATCATGATTAATCATCTTGATGAAAAATAACATGAACAGATTTCAGGACTTATTGAACCAATTGAGATTTTGAAAAAATTAAAAGATCGTAAAAAGAAAGAAAGAAAGAAAGAAAGAAAGAAATCATACTCCAACTTCCAAAAGGACTAGATTATATCAAATTAGAATGAGAAAGGACGAATCAGTAATAAACTTTCGTGGGAGTTTCGACAATAATCAGGCAACATGAACTGTATGATGATAAGGATAGAATTTCAGAGCAAAAAAACGATCCACCTTTTATCAAGCTATTATCGGAGCAATGCAAGAAGTCAAGCGTACTGGCATGACGATAATTGAGACGACTGGCGAAGAGATGCCTTTTGATGCACTAAAGCAAACTATGTTTCAGATTGAAGCAAAGTTTAATTCAAAGAGATCAATTCAGAAGTTCAAAGAAAAAATTACAGCAAAAGTTGTCAAGTGCATTCAGAGTAAGCTCAAGATCTCAATCTAATGCTGAAAAATGTTTCAGGTGCAATCGTAAAGGTTATCGGCAAAGTGAATTAAATGGCTCAAATAAATGCTTCTGTTATTATTGTAATGAAATCACAAATTAAAAGGGTGATGAATATTTTTCAAATCTGAAAAATTCACGATTTTCTAAAAGTAAGCGTCATGTTCACCTAAATGGAAATGTTGATGAGCCTAAGGCCTAGAAAGCCAAATACAGTAATTTTGAATAGAATAAGGGTCGAGGTGGTTGGGGTAGATGCAGAAATCGAGGAAATTCCAGAGGCAGAGGGTCGACACGAGGTGATAAATCATCTGCAAATGTAGCCAGCGTCAATGAGAAAAAAAGTTGGAGCGTGACTGAAGAAAACCATCTGTTTTTTACTAGTCTGATTTTGTCTGATTTTGTAAGATCAGAGGGTAGAGTGATTAAAAGTGTATACAAAAATGGATTTGCAGATCTAACTGAAGATGGAAGAGGTGATCCTTAATTAGAAACTGATTTGAAAAATAGTAATCACATCAAATTGAGGGTCCCGATCGAATAACTCACACTACGCTCGAACCCATGTGTGGCGGTCGGGAGTGGGGATATTTCAAACTAAAAATTGAAAGTACAAAATTCAAAATTTTTGACATACCATCGTATTTGTCTCATTTAGGCGCACATGTTTTACATTGACAGTTTCGGTGTCTGGATTGTTCTTTCCGAGATTAATAACAATTTCTGACATTTTCATCACGCTCAAAAATAATTATTTTTTTGACTTCAACTCGTCAGTACTTAGCCGGAAAAGCATGGAATGAGTTCAAATTTTCCATGTACTATAAGACAACATTCGTGACTCTAATGGACCAAGTCAGTTATTGAAAAAGCCTATTTGTTGAATATTATTGACCACTTGATAAAAAAAAAATTAGTTTTACAATTCCCAAACTTTGCGAAGAAAAAGTGTGTGAGGAAATTCGAACCACGAAAAACTTCCGGCGACAAAGTTGATTGATAATAATCAAGTCAGATTTCTACAAAGTTCCAAATGAATCGATCAATAAATTAGTGAGATATGGAAGATAAATGAAAATTTATGCTGTGAGCGCCCCGCCGCCCGCTTTAACATTTCGACGCTCTCAGCGACTCTCATTTCAAACGACTGTAACGGCACGTGGTACAGATTCGGCTCGCCTGTAAGGTGTCTTCTGTTTGAAATGAGAGTCGCTGAGAGCGTCGGAGTGTTGAAGCGGGCGGTAAGCACTTACAGCGCAATTTTTCGTTTATCGTCTACTAGCATCCCCCGTCGCGGCTTCGCCCGTTCACCGAGTTAATAGAATTCGAATGATAATTATTAACTGTGCGTAGGAATAAAAACGTACCATTCAAGTGTTTAAAGTTTCAAATCCCTAAAGTACTTCTGAATAAACAACATTTCTGGTTTTGGAAATGGAATCGGAATAAGTTTTCCGATTTGCCCATCCTAGTAAGTGCAACAAACAAGTACTATACCCGTGTGAAAAACAATCTGAGTATAAATCAATTCCGACATATTTGAATGTCAGACCTTGAACCTATAAAATGAGTCCGACATGTTGAATCCGCCATCTTGGATGTTAGAATTTCATTATTCTGACTTCAAACTTGTAATCAGTGACCCCAAAAACCCCCGAGAACAAGCTTTTAGTGCTGTACGTCTATTTTTTGGAGAAGTGAGTCCGCCATGTTGGATCCGCCATCTTGGATGTCAACATTTCAATTTTCTGACTTCAGATTCGTAATCAGCGACCCCAAAAACTTCGTGGAAACAATTTTTGGAATGATTGAATGCAAAACAAAGCGAAAATGGATTTTTTACTTCAAAAGAGAAATTTTTTCACCATTTGTTTATTTATAACTAATTAACAATTCAAAATATATTAATTTTTGTTATTCAATATGATAGAAAAACATCTTAGCTGATAGAAGAATGTATAATCACTAATATATACCTGTCAATACAATTTTCATACGCAAAAATCTAAGACGAAACAGGTGGTCAATATATTGACCACCAAGCCACAAAGGGTTAATGTTTATTTTTAGACTAAAATATATATTATTATTTATTATTATTTTTACTCATTGAAGTCATTTAAGATAAATTTATCCTTCCACATCCCTTTTTACCTACCCGAAATCCATTCAATCTGTATTTTCTACATTGTGCTAGTGGTCATTATTTTGTTTCCTTCAGACTATAATTATAAGAGAATACATTTTTAGAGAAGCTTTTTGCTATTACCAAGCGTTTTCTACTATTAAAAATACATTCTTTAAAAATTTGAAATTTTTAACATTAGCAGTTCCGTTCCCTGCCGGAGAATCACTACATTGACGCACCTCATGATCTACACTTTGTGTATGATCAATCATTGATATGAGGTACCTCAAATACCAGTTTTCTGAGGGCGATATGCTCGGGCGGGGGACCGCAGTTTAGAAGTAATGAATTTCATGATTTTTTAACTAGAAATGGTGTTTTACACACGATATCTTCAGCTTATAATATGTTTTTATATGATTATAGAAGTATTGAACATTGTACAACGCGTAGAAGTCCTCCGTATTTAATGTCAAAACGGGAACTAAGAACGAGATTTGATTTGCTTCGACCTAATGTTATAGAAACTGTAGCGAAAAAGCAACGTGAGCAAATTGTAGCTCAACCCGGAAAGCGCAAGATTGAATTGTCAGCAGGCGATAGTGTTATGATAGATGAGCCAGCTGCGCTTTGAGCATGTATAGTAATGTACGACTCTAATAAATTACTCATCCTATCATTATATTGAGATGGATTATTGAAATACACCTTACCCACGATCAAGACATTACAATAACCAGCAGCTACAGTTGGAGAGTTCATATAAGATCAATGCAGTTCAATCGTTGAATTCATCGCAACTGATGCCACATGAATTAGCGATACGCTTATTATCTTCTCTTGTTTTAGTGCAAGAGTCTAGAAAATATTGAAATACTTGTTTCTGTTTGTGAATATGTAATTGAACATTAAGTTAAGTTATTGGTGGATACATGAACATGAATATACATACATACATGAATTATAAGATGCGTAAAAGAAAGTACGAGGTGGTTGAATTGGTCAAAATTCAAGAAACTTGAGTACTGCAAAAACTAATAACATTATGATTAACGTCACCTATCTTATTCGGATTTTTAAAGCATGAATTTTTCAAAAATCTACTCCAAACTAAAAAGTAGATTCTTCATTGAGTATTCGAGTAACGTGTCAGATGAAATAGCTTATTACTGTTATGGTTAGATTAGCGAGGAAAAAATGGAATATGAACATCCATGAAGTCGAAAGAATCACATTGACCAGTTCATTCAATCATTCATTCATCAGACTGATATTCTGTAGAAATGAACTGGATTTCTTTCAATTGTGTGAATGTAAAAAATTATATCTATAGTATTTAGTCAACGTCCCCACAATATTAACTTTTTCGAACACATAGCCAGTTCAAATTATAGCTCTTGATCTTCTCTTTAGAACCATCAAACTACGTGTTCATCAAATCATTATTTTTCAAGTTGTTTATCAGATAGAAAATTGGAGAAAAATGGTTTTCGGCAACGCATAACCTTCTATGATGTAGATTACGCCCCCACGTCAAATTTTTCGGATTTTTCACCTCAGATTATGAAAATGCTCGTGCTCTTCTATGAATTTATAAGATCAGATTTTGGATGAATCATCTATTTACAGTTTTTTATCGACATTTTCCGGGGACCACGTGGGAAATAATTGTTTCTGTGTTCAATACACCCCCACAATATCAACTTTTAAGAACACAGACAGTTCCAATTGTAGCTCCTGATCTCCTCTTTCGACCCATTAAACCGAATGTTTTTCAAATCACCATTTTCCAAGTTATCCATTATTTCAAAATCTTTCGTAGGACGAAACTTCGGCTACACATGATTATCTATGACGTAGATCACGCCCACGCGTCAGTTTTTTTTAATCTTTCACCATGGATTGAGAAAATGCTCGTGATCCTCTATCGATCTGCCAGACCCGATTTCAAAATAATCTAACAAACATTGTTTCCAGGAGCAAAATGTGGGAATCATAATTTGTGTACGGATTAATTTTAATACAATGTAGATTTCATACAATTACCCTCATCTCTGATAATTCGTTGCTCAATGCCTTATCTTCTCTCAAATAAATATGTTTCAGTATTCTCGTTTCAGTAGTACAGTTAATTTCGATCAGACTTCAAAATCTCATCAACAAACGTGGTTATGTCAAATGGTTGGGGTTTGATAGTTCCCACAACAGTTGGATGAATAACAGAGACTTATGAACAATCGTAGAATAAAGAGAGAGAAAGTGGCCAAGATAAGTTGAACTTCGATGGATACTCTTATGTCATAGATAGACTAGTTCAAACAACTGGTAATATTTCTTGGAGATGTACTAAATTCCAGAAGAAATGTCTAGGTAGAATAGTGACTTGTGACAGCATCATAACAGTTACAAAACATAATCACAGTCTATTGATGAAAAATATCAGAAAACCTCAATTAACTTCTGAGCTTAGTAGAGTTGATTTTGATCATCAGATGAATCCTTGGCAAGATGTAACTAATCGCGGTCGAACCATCAAGTACATTGATAGTAGAACTGATTTATCAAGGAATGATATAAAAGAAAAAGGCCGTCTTACCATGGAGCCAGTGAGAAATGGAATAGTTAACGAAATGATGGAACTCAAAAAGATGCAAAACTCTGAATCTCAAGAATATTTGAGAACTAATATACATAGGAAAACGATAACTAGTTCTTTATATTTCAATAATAAATCTGAAAATCCTCAATTTGGAGAATTTTTCGTTGATAGTAGTCATGTTCACACACACACACACACACACACACACACACACACACACACACACACACACACACACACACACACACACACACACACACACACACACACACACACACGCACGCCCACGCACACACACACACACACACACACACACACACACACACACATGCAAAATAAAATTAAACCTGAAATGGATTTTCCTTCAAAGTAAAATCTGAAATGGATCTTCCTTCAAAGCTCGATTTGAAATGGATCTTTCTATACCGCTTCATTCGAAATGGATCTTCCTATACCGTTCGATTCGAGATGGATCGCCCTTTAACGCTTTTTAGAAATGAATTTCTACTCCCCCCAGGCGACGATACACTCTTCCGGCTATCGTACGAATCAATTCAATATACGCATATCTATTCAAACCTTATATCCATTCTAACATCATTTATTTCACGTTCATCTACCCTTCATGAGTAATCTGTGTTCAGCTCGGCTGCACAATCGAAATATCGAATCCACGAATATTTACGGATCTTTAATACTAACCACGTAACAGTAGTAATAATCATTTGTGAATTGAGAATGATCTTTTTCGACATTACCAATTTCCATAAGTAAAAATGAGAAGTCATTACAAAACGATCTTAAATTGAATTTTAAATTGCAAATTTTCAAGTTTTTCCATAAAATAGAGAATTTTATCGCTTCGTTTACAATCGAGTTATTTGTTCCAAATTTTATTGCTCATAAAATTTTTTAGTGTGACAAATATCTTTTAAATTCTAAAGCATCATCAGGAATCATAAAAGCTCTGCTCGAAGTATAACATCACAATATTTGATTGCCAACTAGTCAGAAAAATGTTTCGGAATTGAAATTTGACAAACATTCAATTCAAGTGGTAATACAAAAGTCTTGAACCTAGCAATGTAATTTGAGTGAAGATTGAGATTGGATAAATAAAAGAAAAAAATGTATTGTCATACCTTGAGGTAATAAAATGAATGTAATAACAGCGATTGATTAATCCTGTCAAATCTGGATTCAAGAAATACAGGAAGTCTGGAAACATTTCAAGTAATTCGTACTTATAAGTAAAACACTCAATGCTCAAGGAGTTCGCAAATTGGTAAGAACGATCAAAGTTTTCTTGTGGTGTAGTACTAACCATATATGAATCAAAGTTAATTTCGGAGTATATGCCACAGGGTCTGAGGTAAATACGTCATGGGATGGAATCATATAAGAATGTAATTCATTGAATTGTTGAATTAGTGAGATTCAAGACTTTTACCGAATTAGATGTTGATGGTTGATTGTAACTTCCAGTAGTATTTGCAGATGATGTTTGGTTGAAAGAAGGTATGCCATGTTGTTTATAAGAGTTGAATCCTGTTTGAGTGACTGAAGGCATGGTGGAGAAACTGTTTGTACTTGAATCCGTCGTAGAAGAAGCGAACGACGATTGACTCGAATCTGTACAAGAATATGCACTGAAATTGGATGTTGTAACAGGTGTTGCATACGATGATTTAGTTGACTGATAAGGAGAAGTTGCGTTGAAGTTTTGAGAATTACTGAATGATGCCTGTGAATCAAGATCTTCTTTCTTCATATCGACACTCGGCGTCCCAGTTTTTCGACTCGGAAATCCACTCTGATTGCTAATCGTATCGTCATTCGAAATTCTCCGACCATCACAATGCAGCTGAAACGTCAAATCAAAGAAAGAATGAATTCCAACGTGGATCATTGAATTTATAATCGTTATATCGTGTTTCAATCCTGACAAATTATATTGGTATTGGTAATCGTTATTCTCGTAAAAATCTCTTGGGGTTTCCGCAAGAGCGATGTAACTCGTCTCAATCATCGTTTGGGCATGAATAACGTATCAGCGATTAAGGTATGGGCGATACAAAGAAGATGCAGCCAATATGACACCCTAGCGAACGTGGCACATTTCTCGGATTCCATATTTTAGATGTTTTTTTGTGATCTTTGGGGGACCAGTGGCACTTGAGTTATGTTGAGAATATGAAAAGAAAACTTTTCGGTCAACAAAACTTGCACATTGAGTGCTGAAAACCACTTTTTTACAACAATTTGTAGCTTTACTACTTTTCATAAAGTTTAACTCTTCGCCTTTTTTACATGCGACTACTCTATCTCGTCTAAAAACATCTCATTTTTCCATTGGCTGCTTTTCTTTTTCCCAAACTTTTTTTTATCTTACTCAAAATACTATTTTATGTCATACATGATCATAAACGCACATTTAACTCATCGATTTCCGTGCGTGAAATCGCATTTCAGGCACTAGTTGCATACTATACTATTTTGCATGAAATAAAAATGAAGCCAATGAAGAACGTTATACAATTTTCGTACTGGTTATTTTTTACTCTAACCAGTCAACTTCCGAAAACTTTGAAATTGAACGTCGTTGAATTATCTGTTCCCAACTGTCCAAGTTAGTATTTTCATTTTCCTATGTAAATGTAGCTACTCAGTTTCGTGCTTATCTTGTGATCGGTTACATTCATTTTCTCATGAATATTTGTTTTCACATTTAAATAGTATATTATGCACTTGAAGCGAGGTTATCTGATGCTGTCACGCAAGACTTTTGCGACTTAAACGCAGAAAAAGTGTCATTTCCTGTGAACGCCAGGGAGTCTAATTCACAATCTGCTCCCGCTGAGACGAGAATATGACTCTTTTTCATGGAATTCATGAACCCAGGATGGTCCCTTCGAGCAGACATTCAAAATAATCATATTTTTAAATAAAAAATTGATTGAAAATGGAATAAATTGATGAAAAAAGACACGGAGTATGGAATCAAATTGGGTGGAAATTTCAGCCAACCAATACAGTAAATCAAAAGTATGAAGAGAAAACCAAAGTAACATGCATACATATAAGTGACGTATGTGCAGACACCCATTCTTAGACAATTTCCACTAATTCTCATGATATATTGATTAATTAAAAAAAAGAGATCAAACGATGCACTCTGAGACTAGTCAGGATATTTTGGTAATAAAGTAAGCTTTCTTTTGGTATGTATCACATTATGGTCCGGGTGATCGAAACCACTTCTTGCTCTGTTTTAAGCCTGGAAATGAGTTAGGTGATAGCTATATGCTCACCAATGACCCTGAATCTAATTTTTTCAAAAACTTTGGCATTTTTCCAGAAAAAAAGTTATCTTGAGTTTTTAACTCTAAAACATTTCAAGATAGTTCAAAATTGAGGTCAAAGGTCCTCATAAAATGTATAATATTGCAAAAACTTCATCACTTTGAGCCTCTGTCAGGACAGGACATATGGTCCAAAAAATTCTGAAAAAATTCAGGGAACATGATGGAGTCTTCTAAAATTCATAGGAGAATTTGAAAAAATTTCAAATTTTTTTTCTATTTTCACTCTCTTACTTGACAGAAAATCACCCATATATATAACTAGTCATTATATACAGCCCAATGTCGTGTTCAACCTCACTTTTTTAATCATTATTGTTTTACCGCTGTCCCGCAGTCTTGTAACACTTATAAGCAAGAACTACGGTCACTTACGATTACTCTTGTCAGAAAAATTTCATCGAAATCGCTCTGGTTATATTTGAGAATAGAAGATTGAGTCGGCTAGCAGACGGAGTGCGCCAGAGTGCTTGATAATTTCAACATTTCAATTCTTCAAGAGTACGCTATAGATATACAAGCGAGCGAGCGAACAAGCGCCAGCGGTGCCCAGTAGTGAGAGGGTGACGGCCGGTGAGGTTGGTTACCACTCCGGCCGGTCGACTGCACATGTATGCTCAGTTCACAGTGTGCAGCGGAATACCAAAACATAAAATAATCTCTAGCAGTGAAGAAGAAAACGTCAGATGAGTATATTTCTGCTTTCTCAAAGAGAAAGTTTTGTAATGGGGCAAAAATCGACCCACCGAATTAGATCTCGGGACCTCGATTTTCGTAATCTACGGGTCGAAAAACATGGAAATCCAAAAGTGTGTGTGTGTGTGCGTGTAACGTTTTTTTTCGTCCACGATAACTCTCGAAGAAATGGTCCGATATTTTTGAAATTTTGCACACCGGTTAGTTGTGACAAGATCTAGCCCGAGATCAATTTTCAGCAAAATCCGTTGGTTATTTTCTTAGTAACCGTTTTTAACGTGTTTCCTCACAAATCCTTATAAGTGCTCATTGGGGCAAGCCGGAAAATCAGTTTTAAGTCACACTCGATGGCCAAAGACACTGAATTGTTCTATTTTCTCCATAGCAACCGTTGTTTACTTCCCTAGCAACCGTTACGAAGGTTGGAAATTATTCATTTATGACCTATTTCCATCATTTTCGACGGCAAAGGACACAAAATCTTTCCAATTAGCTCCTTAGCAACCGTTGCTAAGGGGGAAAAAAATTCATGTAAGTTTCGTATCCAGTATTTTCAACGTGCTATAAAGAAAATTGGGAAAATTTGGTGTCTTCTGCCGTCGGAAATGATCAATATAGATTTTGAATTGATCATTTCCAACCTCAACTGTCGAAAACGATCAGAATGAGTATTCAAGTGTGCTAGATACGGACTTAAGAGCAGGTCGGATCGATTTTGACCGCCATTAAACCGCATGACAGTCACAAGATGAATAGATCGAAAATTTATGCAGGTCCAAATGTCTCGCATCGTGTAGAACCTAGAACCGTTTGCATTGTTGCATTTGATCAAATAATAAGAGAGCCCGGGCAGACATCAACACTCGCGACAAAGTTTGGTCAATTGAAAAAGAACGACACTATACACAGTCACGAAGATACGAATTGAACTGATTAAATAATTTTTTTGTAATTTTTTAAGAATAAATGATAGTATCTACGCTAGTGGAAAGGTGAAAATACAGGTATGGGACGCGTTTGTGGGTGATGTTGAAACCTCTTTGAGAAAGCATACTGCTAAGGCACTTGGCAGCGGTTTTTGCAATTGATTTAAGGGGTAATATACCTTTGTGACCTCCGATTTCGAGGTCATTTTCAAACACTTACCATAAGCGCAGGAAAAATCCAAGGAATATGGAGTTTGTTGCATATGAAAGTACTACTTTCTAACTACAAAAAACATACTTTATTTTTTACAAAAAATACAAAATGGCGGCGTACCAGCTCGTCAAAGAAGAAAAAAATTGTTTACTTTCTCTTCACTAGCCTACCGCTACAGGTCACAATTTTGACCCTAGAAGAAAAAATCGTACGGGGTTTTGAAGTAAAATGAAAAACTCAGTGAACGGAGGGCCATTTCTTCAAAATTTGAATTTGGGGCCAAATGGCGTCAATTTGATTTTTTTTTCTTTTTTTTCGCAAAAAAATCGATCGAAAATCGGCCATAAAATCGGTAAAAATCAAAATATCAAAAAAATCGTACGACATTCACTTAAAAATCATGTTTCCAGGCTACAGTTAATATTTGAAATGAATCGGTTAAAAATTGACGGCGCTATTGGTAGGCTAATGCCAAAAAAGACGGTTTCGAGATAAACGCGTTCAAAGTTTTTAGTACTGTACTAATACTATACGACTCTGTTCAGAGAATAAATTTTTTGAGGCACTTAGAACTTCTTCCCCCACTTGATCGACTTTTTATATCATTCTTAGGTAGTTTATGGAGTGTTTAAGCCAATGAAAAAAAAATTGGAAAAAAAAGTCACAAAGGTATATTACCCCTTAATTTGATTAAGGTTTCTGATGGTCTCGTAAGAACGATGCTTTGTAAGAAAATATTCTTTTCTAGGTAAATATACATCTAGATCCAGATGGGACTTGGATAAGCTGTTTACGAGAGCAAAGCAGCTGGTCATCAATGTTGAAGGGAATGGAAAGCTTCTACAAGTTACAGTATCAAAAGGCAAATGTTTTATAGATGAAAGATGAAGAAAGAGCAGAGAATGACATTTTTTCATCATCTAGGTCATCAGAATAGTGAAAGTGATTTTGAACCCATGTCTTCCAAGACAAGTGTTAGATTTAGAGGTGAGCGAAGGAGCCTTACCACAAAAGGTAATAGTACAGCTGCTTCTCGTGAAATAGGTTTAAATAAGTATATGGATAGAGACCAGGTCTGTTGTTTGGATTTGGAGATAACAGCTGCCGTCAATGCAATGAAGAGTTTGGAAAAAGAAGGTGAAACTGTTAGACAGAGTCAAAATCTTAATAGAAGTAAAAATAAAATTAAAAGTATAAATGGTAAAAAGAAAGAAGAAACACTTTCACCGGCTATTCCTGTGAATGAACCACCAACTGTAGAGATGAATGTCCTCCAAACAACGAATCAAGTGAAAGCCAATCTCATTAATTCAAACATAATTATAGGCTATATGATACCCACAAAACCCGGTTAAGATTGACAATGAGTAATTTCTGTTCAAAAACAAGTATTTATAAATCTCAATGAAATAGAAGCTGTTAGTATAAAGAAGCAAGTCAAACTTCCTAATATAAAAAGCATGAAAGTATTGGCATCTTCAATAATTATCAAAACTTCAATGACAGGTGTACGTTAGTAATTCGACAAAATGTAAACTCTTCAGAAATCAAACCTGCACTAGCTCTCGGATAACCTCTTTACGACTCAAATTATTGAAAGTAGAATCTGATTCTTGTATGTATCTTTTTCAATCGTTTACTAGTAGATATGTAGAACTAACAAGGGGACACCACAGTCTCCGCGTCCTACATTTTTACCAAACCTGTTTTAATGTGCTCTATACCACTCACGTATAGACCCATTTCAGGGATTTTGACTAATGGGGCCTCCTGTTGGAGTTATGGATACATCAAATTTCAGAAAATACTGATATCTCTAGGTTTTCTCACATGTATGACATTGCTCGCTGACTCATAGTGTGAGCTTGTCTAAGCTTCTATATGCATTGTTCACACTAAAATCATGAATTTTACATGCTTCCCTACTATCAATAGCATTTTCACTCTTTATCATCATCTAATTCGTCACTAGTTTACATGTTATCTGAAATTCAATAGTATAAGATTAATAGATTATTCAGCTACAGCTGTCTGAAACTCATCATCAACGTGTCTCACTCATTGTACAGTAATCTCAATCGATATGTTTCATCAGGGCACACTCCTCAACATTACAAATAATGGTATTTGATCACACGTATTACTGAATGAACTTCCAATAAGCCCTTAAATCAGTTGACGAACAATCATTTATTACTGTTTTCAGGATATTCAACATTAAAATGAATCTATTTCCTTACATTACTTAGGACATAACAAAATGTGTATACGTAGGGGACAAATATGTATTGATTCTAATTTAAAATTAATATAGATTCCTAGAATTAATATATATTTCTCTACTTTGCATACACAATTTGTTATGTCCTAAGTAATGTAAGGAAATAGATTCATTTTAATGTTGAATATCCTGAAAACAGTAATAAATGATTGTTCGTCAACTGATTTAAGGGCTTATTGGAAGTTCATTCAGTAATGCGCGTGATCAAATACGATTATTTGTAATGTTGAGAAGTGTGCGCTGATGCAACATTTCAATTAAGAGTAATGTAAACCCAACGGTAATATATTCTCGGCCGCCCGTTGTGAATGAGCGTTGAGTGAAGCAGCTTAATGCAGTACGCTTGGACAAACCTTCTTTGCTGTGAGTTCTAGTCCATATAACATACGGTTAAATCGAGGGGTATACCTCGTTCAGCTGCTTTACGCAACGTTCGAGGCTAGTGGAATTCACAATGTGCGGCTGAGAATATATTACCGTTGGGGTACAATGAGTCAGACATGTTGATGATGAGTTTTGAACAGCTGTAGCTGAATAACTTATTTATCGTATACTATTGAATTTCAGATAACATGTGAACTAGTGACAAATTAGATGATGATAAAGAGTGAAAATGCTATCGATAGTAGGGGATATGCAGGTAGAATTCATGATTCTGGTGTGAACAATGCGTATAGAAGCTTAGACAAGCCCACTCGATGAGTCAGTGAGCAATGTCATTAATATGAAAAAACCTAGAGATATCAGTATTCTCTGAAATTTGATGTATCCATAACTCTAAAAGGAGGCCCCATTAGTCAAAATCCCTGAAATGGGTCTATACGTATGTGGTATAGAGCACATTGAAACAAGTTTGGTAAAAAATAGGACCCGGAGACTGTGGTGTCCCCTTGTAAGTTCCAACATAAGAGCTAAAGTTACAGGATGAGGAAATCTTTCTTGGAACATCGACGTTACCAGTTCCTTATCCACCAGCTCATATATTTCTCTAATGTCGGAATTCATCACCTACTACTATGGAAATGGTGGTTAACTATTTATAACTGGTGTGAGGACAGAATAAATATTGTGATAAAGTGAACTTCTACAGTACAGCAAAATTTTAGTAGACGTGTTGGATCTTTTTCGACAATAACATCTTATATGAATATTTACAATTTTACAGGAGGAGACGTCTAGACATTGTAAGTGTTAGCTTCATTGACATTTCTGTGGGTGATTTCAGTATCAGACAAATGTGAGATGATTGTTGTAACTCAAGACTGTTGACGTTATCATATAATTCTTGAACATGGAGATTCATTACCTACCATGGAAGTGTTGGATAACTATTTATAACTGGTGTAAGGACAGAATTGATATTGTGATAAAGTGAAAACCAGTGAACAGTTATATGTAAAAAACAGATATGATGGGAAGCAGCTTGTGATGAAGCTTCACAAATTTACAGGAGGAGACGCCTAGACATGTATGTAGTATTACACTTCTTTTGGTGATTTCAGTATTTGACAATTTCAAAATGATAAGTGTAACTCAAGACTATTGACTTCATCAGAGCATCATACCCCAGCTCATATAATTTATGAATATGGAAATTCATCACAGACTATTGTGGAAATTTTGAATAAGTCCTTATATTTGGTGTAAGGACAGAATAAATATTGTAACAAAGTAAAAAAATGTGAAGAGTCATGTCTGAAAAACAGATTTGCTGGGAAACAGTTTGTCATGAAGCTCCACAACTTTACAGAAGGAGACATATATAGAAATGTTTGCTCTATTGACAGTTTTATCGGTGATTTCAATATTCGACGATTTGAAGATGTAAAGTGAATCTCAAGACTAATTACACAGCCACACAAAAAAAAAATTTCGACACAGGGGGTTTGACTATGTTTACTATATGTTTTCGGGGTCGCTGAATCCGAATCCGAGGTCGGTTTGAACCCTGCAGGTCGAGGTTTGGCCATAACCTCAAAAAAACTAGTAAATTAGAATTTCCAGGACATTTTAATTTTTATAACTGTATAACTTGTACAATAAACGTCTAAAACCTCTAAGCCCATAACCGAATAAAACCATAAGCCCATAACACCATAAACTCTGGACGTTGTTTGGCCATAACCTCAAAAAACCTAACAAATTAGAATTTCCAGGACTTTTAAATTTCTATAACTGTATAAATTGTACAGTAAACGTCTAACCTCTAAACCCATAACCGAATAACACCATAAGCCCATAACACCATAAACTCTGGACGTTGTTTGGCCATAAACTCTAAAAACCTAGTAAATTAGAATTTCCAGGACATTTTAATTTTTAGAAATGTATAACTTGTACAGTAAACGTCTAAAATCTGGGGTTACAGGGTTATATGGGCATGTTGTTATTGGGTTATAAGGTAATATATTGATAAGTTTGAAGGTTAACTTTGTCGAACCCCATAAACCCTTATAGAGTTAGAGGTTTTAGACGTTAACTGTTCAAGTTATATAGTTATATACAATGCATAGTTCTGAAAATTCAAATTTACTAGTTTTTTTGAGGTTATGGCTAAACAACGTCCAGAGTTTATGGTGTTATGGGCTTATGGTTTTATTCGGTTATGGGTTTAGAGGCTTTAGACGTTTACTGTACAAGTTATACAGTTATAAAAATTAAAATTTCCTGGAAATTCTAACTTACTAGATTTTTTGAGATTATGGCCAAACAACGTCCAGAGTTTATGGTGTTATTCGGTTATGGGTTTAGAGGTTAAAGACGTTTACTGTACAATTTATACAGTTATAGAAATTAAAATGTCCTGAAAATTCTAATTTATTAGGTTTTTTGAGGTTATGGCCAAACAATGTCCAGAGATTATGGTGTTATGGGCTTATGGTATTATTCGGTTATGAGTTCAGAGGTTTTAGACGTTTACTGTACAAGTCATACAGTTATAAATATGTATAAGTTGTCGATCTTTGAGGGCCAATCCAGAATGAAGTGGAAAAGGAAAATTCACAAAATCCACCACAGATTTATTTGATTTGATTTCGCATCAAATAAATATGTGGTGGATTTTGTGAATTTTCCTTTTTCCACTTCATTCTGGATTGGCCCTCAAAGATCGACAACTTATACATATTTGGAATTATGAAGGGTGCACAGCATAATATCATACAGTTATAGAAATTAAAATGTCCTGGAAATTCCAATTTACTAGGTTTTTTGAGGTTATGGCCAAACAACGTCCAGAGTTTGTGGTGTTATGGGCTTATTGTGTTATTCGGTTATAAGTTTAGAGGTTTTAGACGTTTACTGTATAAGTTATACAGTTATAGAAATTAAAATGTCCTGGAAATTCTAATTCACTAGGCTTTTTAAGGTTATGGCCAAACCTCGACCTGCAGGGTTCGAACCGACCTCGGATTCGGATTCAGCGACCCCGAAAACATATAATAAACATAGTCAAACCCGCTGCGTCGGAAATTTTTTTTTTGTGTGGCTGTGTTATTGTTGACTAAACTAGCTCATTGTCACCTCTAGCAATACTTGAAATTCAGTATCTGGTGAATCACCAAAAAGATACCATTCTGTGTGATCATTAATAAAAAATAATAACAATTCACACTCATCTAGATACAGTTTGAACTGAGCTGTGAATAGTGCATTATATTTGTATGTTGAAATTTTTCATTATAATAAATTTCTATTGAATTTGAAGACTGCATTTGAGCATATATCATCGCATATTTATGGAATTTTTTATGCTTGATGTTGATGGCTTCATGAAAATATATCTACCTCTGACATGCAAACAAATTATTTTAGATTAATACTAATGTAATGATTAAATTTTGAAAATTTTTCCAATCTTTGATTCGAATTGTTTTTATTAGTTTTTATATAAAATCGTGTTTATATAAAATCGAATGATCGCAATAACATTATTTTTTTCAATACAATTACAGTGAGATTTGATTCAATTTTCAATAAGCTTGATGCAATTGACGAGTATGAGCTTATTTTCGAGTAACCAACCACGTACCATGGCACGCCTGTAGATGGCGAGGTGTTGAGTCGCACGTGTATAAGGTAAAGCGCGGCGCTCTCTCGCAAGAGAATCGGCGCTCTATCGTCTATAGGGGAAGGTGGGGCACTACAGGCACCAACATTTTGAGAGCCGTTCAAAAAATATATATTCACTAATATTGGATGTAGAACAGTCAGAATTGAAGTTCAACATCTTAACTACCAAGTACTAAGAGTAAAAAAATTGTAAAAATAATTGTATGGCAGAAACAAATGGTTATGTAAAAGATCACAAGTGCCCGCTTTTGCCTCATAGGTGAGGCACGAGAGGGCATGCGGAGGGGCACGCAGAGCACGGTAATTGACTTGCCTCGAAACTTATAGAAAAATTGACGCGCATATGAATGCTTTCAAATTTCATTAACAGTTAAATAATGAATAACAGATAAATAAATAAAAGTAGTTGACACACTTCTTTATTAATCAAGTAACAGTTTGAACAATACAAATATTTTATTTTAATTTATTTTATCCATATTTAAAGTTTAATCTAATTTATCACATTTTGTTTATTGATTCTTACGATTATCTTATGAATTAGTCATTTATCGATATTTAAAGTTTAATCCAATTCATCACAGTTTGTTTATTTGATTCTTATGATTATCTTATGAATTAGTCCACTAACATAATCAATGGCAATTACATGAATTGTTGTGGAAGTTGTGGAACCGTTACATTCTCTGAACACATTTGGACATTTTCATCAACAACATTATTACCAAGCATATCTATTGGAACTTCAGAACAAATATTGAAAGCACTGTTTGAACTCATATCAAGTTGATAATTTGGATAACTGTTTAATAAAACTGGATAATTGTGATCATTGAGTACTTGGGATTCACTGAGTTGCCAGTTTTATCGACATTGTAAATATTTTCAGGCTTGATTTTATGTGCTGTTATACATTGGTCCAGCAAGTCAAAAAAGTATCGTACTGCTTCCTTATTGAAACCATTGGCTCTTGCAGTTGATGTGTGTTCTGCTTTTCTGTGGGATAGTTTATGTCTTTGCATAAACTTTTGCATCCAATCTTTTCCAGCTAATCTCTTTTTTCTATTAAATCTATGAGAAATTTTCAATCTCTCAGCATAGTCAAAGGCTAGACGCCTAACTTCCATTGATCTTAGTCCCATAAGTTTATTTTGCATGTCAGTGATGTATTTACACAGACCTTGTTCCTGTTCATCTGTGAATACACGTTGAAATCCTGACGCTGAAAAATTAAAAAATCTCACAACTTGTGGATTTTGTATGCAAGTCACGTTACAGTTAGGTTATAGATGATAGATAAATCTTACCTCTTTGAGCTGGGAATTCAGTTGTTTTGTTAACATTATTTAGTGATGCTTTAATTTTTCTTTGTAAAGTACTTCTGGGGATTCCAAATTCCAATGCAACACTTTTCGTGGATTTTCCACCCAGAGCACTTTCAACGGCGAGGTGCATTTGTCCGTTGCTCCAGGCATTTCTTTTTGTTTTTTTTTTTTGTATTTCCTCACCATGGATAGGTACTGCTGAAAACTAATTAAAGCTAGCTAAAAACTACGAGGCTAAACTAGCCGACTAGCTCGTCTTTCGACTCACTTGGAGGTTATGTCAGCTGATCGACTCGGCGCTTGGAAATACGCTACAAGGAATAAAAAATTACAGCTTAAAAGTTAAGACTCTAAGCTTTTCTGTGGTACCAGTCTTAACACGCAAAAACATTATTTTATTATTCGATTTCGTGTAGATAAATATGCCAATGATCGGTTTTTTTACCTCCAAAATTTCAACTGCTAATAATAAAACATTATTTTACAATTCTTCTCAATTTTTCGCCTACGAAAAATTATATTACTCTTCTTTAATAGATAATATAAGTTTTGACCGACAATGATCATTTTAAAATAGAAAAAATGAGATGCCTAATTCATCCGCCATACCCATCATGCCCCGCTCTCC
>JAJGXB010000017.1:266201-276862 GCA_020882725.1 Aphelinus certus
TTAAAAAATAATTATTTGAAAAACTAGTATTTACCACTTTGGAAGGGTTCAGTATTAAATTCATGATAATCTGAAATAGAATAGAATACTTCATAATCGAAATTATCTTTCTCATAGTACAAGTAACGATTTTCACTAGAATCTCAAATCCCAATGATAAGTACATGAAAGAAACTTTTTACATTACAATTCTTAACGTTTGAATGTTACAATTCTACATCATGATATTATTTTCATTCTTTAATTGAAATGTATTTATCTGGTTTCACTTCTTTTTTCCATTTTTTCAGTCAATGGAATTAACAAATGCATACTTGCCACGGGCCCGTTGTTTCACAGTTTCCGATGAAATTCATCTACGGTACTATTCTTTCATGCGAATTCACTTCATTCAAAAAAACTAGCTCCTGTTTGTAATATAGAAAATGCTGATCAAACACGGAAAGAAAAGGATGAAAATTTTGATGCTCGATGCTTCTTGAATTTACATTTCTGCAAGTAACAAAGGCGATAAATCAATTTCCATCCTTCAAACATGTCTGAAACATCCCTTGGTAAAATCCTTAGTTTTACGTTCATCGTTCTCATCGAGTATTTTCACCTCTATTGAAGAACATCTAAAACTCATTCGAGTAGCAGAATATTATTTTTTTCAAAAATTTTCAAAACAGTATATTCATAGCTATGAACACCTTTATCTCTGATTTGCAAGAACATCCACCGAGAGATCGATATTCCTTAGATATTATTTTGATATACAGCCTCGTAAAAACACAATGAGTTTTATCGAAACTTGAGTCAATAGTAATTTGAGCGAGAAAAATTATCCGGATCTTTTATATATTGTAAGTTTACATATACAAAATAGCATTTTCAGGATAGAGGGTTAACTTTTATTGGTATGTGAAGTGAAAATAAAATACAAATACACTGCCCATCGAGAAACTGTGAAACAACGGGCCCGTGGCAAGTATGCATTTGTTAATTCCATTGACTGAAAAAATGGAAAAAAAGAAGTGAAACAAAATAAATACATTTCAATTGAAGAATGAAAATAATATCATGATCTAGACTTGTAACATTCAAACGTTAAGAATTGTAATGTAAGAAGTTTCTTTCATGTAGTTATCATTGGAATTTGAGATTCTAGTGAAAATTGTTACTTGTACTATCAGTAAGATAATTTCGATTATGGAGTATTCTATTCTATTTCAGATTATTAAGAATTTAATACTGAACCCTTCCAAAGTGGTACATACTAGTTTTTCAACTGCTTGACATAGAATTGTGATTTTAGTACTTTCTATCTCAACATTGGTAGATGTATTTGAAAAGTATGTAACTACTTGACATAGATTTTGGATTTTAATACATTCTATCCGAACATGAGTGAATTGATATGGAGTGTATCGGCGTTTGATAACAGATCGTGCAACAGTTGCTTGTAATCCTTGGAGTTATAATTTTCATGTATCCTCTGAGAATTGGAAATTCATAAGACTTCTGGATAAACGACGTTCTTAGTTTTTGAATTTTGAGGAGCAAATATGAATCGGTTACGTGCATCCCCTGTCCGTGAAAGAGCAACAATCAATTGGCCATGTGAAATACATTCTGTTTGCAAATCTATCCCTACGTACTTGAAGGTCTGTCTTTGATATTCGTTGATCTTCAAGGCGAGAGAAAGTTTCACAGGAAATTCTAATCGTCGAATTGAAATTGTAAGTCTGATGGAATCATAGGTATGCGATGTATAAATGCTGTTTCTCCAGCTGCAGGTCCTGTGAGAATAGTTGCCTCGATTATATTTTCCCGCATAACTTTAATTTGCAACCTTGTGCCATTCCATAAAATGGGAGGATTTGGATTGCGTAACAGCATTATTAGAGAACCAATTTTCAATTTTAAGTCATGAGGTGGAAAGCCTGGAGGATCGAGAGAGTTCAGAAATCCTTGAGGGTAGTGTACAACTTCATCAATGTTAATCACTGTATCGATAGAATGATAATGTCGTATTTCTACATCTAACTTTCCCAAAATAATATTATTAATATTATGAGCGGTAGCATTCCGAGGCGTTATGATTGCCCTTTCGCATAACCAATTGGAAGATTTGTCATAAAGACTTTCAATTTTTGGATAGACTTTAGATATCAGGTCCATGACTGTATTAACAGTCGTTCCTAATTTTCTATCAACATTTATGTAATCATTTTCATTTGATACTTTCCCATCTCCAATTTCTAGAAGTTCTAAAGGAAATTGCAAATCCCCACCTTCAATGTGAGCTGTTAATTTGTTCGTGAATGTCATTTTTTTATCAAATTCTAAAATTGAAGATGACTTCAAACATGCTTTCACAAAGACAGCGTGAGTTCTTTTTTGAATCACAGGCAAAGTTTGCCGAAAGTCTCCAGAGAAAACGAAAGTTATTCCACCCATAGGTTTGTTATTAGATTTTAAATCTCGTAACGTGCGATCCAGAGCTTCAATATGCGAACGGTGACTCATAGTACATTCATCCTATACTATGAGAGAAGTTTCTTCGATAATTCTGCATAGAGGACTATTTTTCCTTATTGAACATATTGTATCTTGACCAATGAAAACGTTCAAAGGTAATTTGAACGTGGAATGGGCAGTTTTGCCTCCAGGAAGAAGAGTTGCCGCAATACCTGGAGATACGAATATACGAATTCGAGTTGATATAAAGTTGAGCAGAAAAGTCTTTCCGGTACCTCCAAGGGCATCAATCAAAGAATTGTTTCCCTAGGCTATTATAAACACTGTTGGTGATGAGATCAAATGCATTTCTTTGATTGGCAGCCATTTTAGGTATATTAGATTCCAAACAATGACGCATTCCCATATTGTTATGTGGATTCTTTAAAGCATTATAGGGATCACGAACATTTCGTGGACCACGAATTAGCGTAGGTAGACCGAAATCAATCAATCTGCACAATCCAGGAGCTTCATCTTTATTCATAGATCCAACAACAATATCTTTTATATTAGCGTAATTTTCTGATGAATCATACTCAAAAGCAGATCTTCCACGTACTACGAACGGAGCTTCAATTATTCGATCCCGACGAACGGCTTGCGTTCGTGTGGTTCTAATCGTATACCGCCAAATGTTACTTCTGGGTCTCGGCAATGTTACCAAAATCATTTGGCACAGGGGACTGGGATTGGGCTGAGCTAATTTTCAAGCTCTCCTATATAGCCGATGGAACGCTGGCTCTCTTGCGAGAGAGCGCCGCGCTATACCTTATCACGTGCGACTCAACGCATCGCCATCTACTGGCGCGCCATGGTACTTGGGTCAGTTACCCCCACCACAGAAAAATGCATTGTCTATTTCTCGGTTTCTACTCAAAATTTCAAAACGCTACATATCCATAAACATGCCTGGAGTGGTCAAGAATCAAGTATCAAAATTTCATTAAAATCGGTTCAGTAGTTTTTGAGATTAGCGGCCCCAAAAAAACAGGCTGTCCTTTTTAAGGGGAGATGATATTTTGTTAAGGGCAAGGACAGCTGCTTGTTTCTATGCAATAGGGAAGTGAGCTTGTTGCAATGATGTATTGAAGATTTTACATAGGATGGGAAGGAGGGAAGGAAGTACAAAAAACCCCTGCGGGAGGCCATCAACTCCCACTGACTGAGAACTAGATTGCTGTATGGCCACCTTAACCTCTTCCGAGAATTGGAATCCAGGTGCTATCGAGTTCTGCTCGAGCTCCTGAAGAACTGAGACCAAGGGAGGGGCAGAGCGATCAGTTGCGATCTCAGTGAAGTGGGAGTTCAGTTCCTCCGCAGAAATATGTGATTTCGGTACTAGCCCAAGGTTCCTGAGCTCCCGCCAGATCTCTTTACTGTCAGTCAGGCCCTCCAATCGACATCTGTAGGTCCAGTTTGGCGTTTCGCAAGTACTCAAAAACCAGGTCGCGAGCCCTTCTATATATTGGTCAGGACAATCCATCACGGACCAATCACAGCCGGCAATGTAGGCGCAGAGGGCTTCAGTATCAATATTTTTGAAATTTCTGTAGCCAAAAGAGCGTGCCTCAGGCCTCACCACAGCGACGTTGACCGGTGCCACGATAGCGTCATGACCGTCGATAAAGGGAGTGTCCGATTTCCAGTAGTCAGTTGCTGTGTCATGGGCGTCCACGAGGGAGAGATCAAGCCAGGTATCGGCATCACCTCTGTGAAAAGTCGCTTCGTAAGGGATGGAATGAAGCGAGAGTTGGTGAATGAGTCCGCGGACAAACCTGGCATCAGCTGAATCTGACAGCTGATTGGCATTGAAGATTCCTTATTAAGATCTTACTGCTGTAGTCACTTATGTGTGTGTTGAGGTCACTCAGAAATCAGAACCATCCACAAAAGGAGCATGCGGAGGACGATATACAACACCAATGACAACAGACTCACCAGGTATCTGCAGCTCGCAGAAGAGGTACTCAGGGAAACCAGGCTGACCTGTCCACGTCGTAGAAGGAGCACAATTACTCCAATGTAAGCCCGGGAAGAGTTCTCATTGAAGTGGCAGACCCTGAGATCCTCAACCCTCCGAGCCCGCGTTCCAGATGATGGGGACGTGAAGTTGAGTGAGTGAGTGAGTGAGGGAATGTATGTGGATTTGCAATAAGAGAGAAGGGAGGGGCAAGAGGTATGCGATGAGTTGCGTATTTTGTTTGCAGGCCCATTAAAAAAGCCTCAAGTTCCGCCTCAGATCCGATGTAGGTCGCTGCTTCTCCTGCTCTGATGATTTGTCCACCCTGGACGAATGTGACTGAACGCGGTGTGAGATCACGGGTTTTCGCTAGGACCAGTCGATGTAGGCGGAAAATTTCTCCTGGTAGAATTCGTTCACGTTGATGAATGTCGACTGAGTCGCAGAAGTGGCAAGCAGTCCAGCCTCAAGAAGAAGTTGCTGATCGATTGATGAGGAGTGTACTCTCTTTTTCTTTATCTTGCTTTTCATTATAAGAGAGACAAGAGCGGGAGAGGCCAAAGTCACCACAATGGACGTTCGAGGGGTCCTATTTAGAGGCTCACGGCGCACTGCATCAAAAGATGCTGACATCGCTGCTGATGAAGAAGCATGCGCAAGGAGATTTCCAACACTAGCTGAGCTCCACGGCCTTAAAATGCAAGCAGTGATCTCTGAGCTCCAACTCGGCGTAGATTGCCTTAAGGCCAGCAAAAGCCAGTAGCCGAACATCTCTCACCCCTTCAACAGCGAGCCCAGAGATTACGATGTCTGACCGCACTGCACTGGAGGCGAAAAGAGCAGACATCCGTGTGGGGATAGCAGTTTGCATGGTAGAGTAAAGCTGTTCTACCTCCTCCGTCGTTGCAGCCGCAGACCACCCTGTACACGTGCGGACATGCTCATCGAGCTTCACACCAAGTTGAGCCTGGCCCTGTGCCAGTGTGTGCTGCTGCTTCTCAAAGTTACACATCTTGTTCTCAACTTGTCCAAGCCTATTAATCATTTTTGGAGTTCCTTGAGGACCTCCAGACTCTTGGTAAGATCCTCAAGCTTAGTTGTGATGGTCTTTGTGATCTGCGATGTAATTGTTTCCTCGAGTTTGGTAATCCTAGCCTAAAAGTCGATGTTGTTGTGGCCGGTGGAAATTGGCAGCAAGCAAATTCAAATGTAGGCTTTCTACCTTCGAAATTCGCGCAGTGTGAAACCAGAGAACCACGGTCAGGTGAGATGAGTCAAACCGACTAGCACGCGTGAATGTTGAAGGAAGAGAGAGAGAGAGAGAGAGAGAGAGAGAGAGAGAGAGAGAGAGAGAGAGAGAGATCCAAGAAAAGAGGCGAGCGAGTGAATGGCGCGGGGCGGAACGTAGTGTTAGGGGCGCACGGCCACTCCGGTGCGGGAGCCGTCAAAATTTTGGACGTCCCTCCTTTGAAGGACGAGTTGATCATGAATAGTAGCATCTAAGGGGAGGAGGAAGGGTGACGAACCACAATATCACAGATAATGGAGTGAGTCTGTAAGAACATTGAATGTTTTATACCTCAACCAATTAAGACTGTCGGCATAAGTACCTTCAGGTAATTTAAATCATAAAAGTATGGATGAATATTTATACATACCATTTTTTTCGTTGTACCGTATTTTTGACTAGAAACTTGTACTGTTTCAGTTGTAATTGTAGCTACCGAGCTTGAAGCAGCTTTTGATACGACAGATAGTGGTTCCGTATTCGGTAAATGTATATGAGGTGAGCTATGTTTGTCGTAATTAGATCCTTCAACAATATTAGCATCACCACCAAATTCCAAAGCTCCAAATTGGACATCCAGAAAACTTATAGTACTGTTTAAACTATCACCTGGCATCTCAACAGCAGTAGATGGTATTTTCGAAGGTGGAGGCATGCGGGGACGACTTTTCACTTGTTTCTGAGGCTATAAAGGAAAACCATATTGAAATTAAGAATATAATACAGTCAAACTTGAGATGTATCGAGACTTTTTGTTCTTGTCAGGTACAAGTTCGAGAAGTCTTGACCAACAAATATTCAAAAATTTGAGTTGACCCACGTGATTCAGAGATTAGGAAAGATATTCCACGAACCATTTCATACTCAAAGCTATTATTGGGCCTCATAAAGGCTAAATGAGTGAGCCATTTTTTTTCCAATACAACGTCTATATATGAGGCGTTTTATGTCAATTCTCTAGAGCCGGTGTGCGGACGCTAAAACCTCGCATTTTCGATGCTTATTATCGACTCTAAGAGACCAATGTATGGATAATTTAGGATACCCTATGATACCCTATGGATATTTCTCAGCTCTCCTAGTTTTTTCTCAGCTTATCGATGACGAATTTTAATTCTCCAAAATTTCACGTTTTCACACGAGAAAAATATGGAACAGGCCATTCCTCAGAAACCTATTTCTCTCTAGTTTTTTTAATAGCGTAGATCAAGAGCTGACATCATTAACATTTAATTAGCCCTTGAAGAAACTGAATTCTATTGATCTATTCGAGTAATTGACTAAGAAACATCAATACGCCACGCTACGCCACCTCGCACCTTGTCGCATTGCATCAATGCACTTCGCCTGAGGTTCACTATGTCAGTGGCGAATTCAGAATATATTGAATATCCATGTTAGTTTCTATTGGATAACGTACATCCTCACGTACATTATGTACTTATCTGGTTCATGGGAGAGCGTATGAGTGACTACGGCGGATATCTTTCCCCGGCCACCGAAACTCTCTCTTCTCTCTTGCACACATACGAGCTGTGTACCCCCGCTCGCGCAAAGGTTCGCCCAGCCGACACGCGTATCTATATGTAAGGCTCGGGTTAGTCATGCACTCGATCGCCGACGCGGTGATGCTTTATACCGAGCATATAGCTTCACGCGCAAATTGAATATGATAACAATAGAAACTACCTACGCAGCTGGAGTGTAGTGCGATCGTTTCATTTAAGCCCCTACGGCCCCAGCCAAAACAGTTGTAATAGTTTATGAATAAACACGGCAATAGAAAAGTGAAACACTGATAAACGAACTTTGGATTTTTCCCACAGGTACAGCAACTACAGCAGACGGCGGAGCAGACCACGAAGCAGCGCATCTGCAACGATAGTTCCCACCCTGTCTCGAGGTAGGACTTACATTTAGCGAAGTCCGATCTCCGCGGGTGCAGCCTATAGGAGACAAATCTGCAGCAGCCGGAGACACAAGACAACATTCCGATTTTCCGATTTTTTTAAAAAACTATCTATTGGATCCGGAATTACTCCATTACTTTTTTATAGATCTTTTCAAGATCTGCAATATTGCTCCCATTTATTTTCTCGAGAAACCCATTCTTTCACAGCCCTCACTGGTTATCAAATGGTTCTTTGTGCAACTGCACTAGAAATGTATATGGAAAACTTGTGAATGCATTAAATTGGTAGATTTATCATATTTAGGCATTAGTTGGCAGTAGTAAACTTTTAAAACTTGAAAATATCTACGAAAAAGTACGGGAAACTCTCCAGATTCAGTGAATCTGATAGATAACGGAACAGCTGAGGAGGTTCGCAAAGAAATGAGAACTCTTTTTCAAAACGTAAGTTTGAGTTAAGAAAAGAAAGAAAAGTTGCAAAGACGAAACAACGAAATTAAGATAGTTTCAAGGTTTATAAGAAAATTAGTGAGACCTAATATCGGAGTTGACGTAAATTTACCAGAATTTCTCACAAATACAAACATACCTTTCACAACAAAGGCTATTAATATTGGGGATAACCAAAATTCTAGTGAACATGATATCAAATCGAGACATAAGCACTATGAAGATTCTATCCTTGAAAATCCTTATGTATCGGGTTTCAAATCGATCAACTACTACACTCATTGTTCTCAGTGTTTTCACATAATATGGAATGTAATTGCTTATGAACATAGAATTCATGCTACGTACTGCTCTAAAATGTGTGGAAATGAGGCTTAGACCAAATACTATGATACTGAATGTACCATTAGAGAGTGTCTCCACGCTGCAGATACATGAGAGAGCAGCTGATCAGTCTATATAAATAATTATTTTCAAAGTCCACAAGTTTTAAACGATGAATAATGATTTTATCGGGCTTGGTGGACCATAGCAACGTGATATTACGTGACAAAAAAAAATCAACGCTCCCAGGACTGGATTCGAACCAGCGTCCTCCTGATTCCCGGTCAGTTGCACTACTACCTGTGCTACCGGGAAGACAACTGTTCGTCACATCCTTGAAGCATGAATTCATCTCTCTCGCAGTATCACCTATATACACGATCGCATTTTCGATCGCTAAATCTGCACGATCAAGGTTCGATCGTATTATTGCAGATTCATTATTCACCCATACGTATATATAAGCAATTCTCTGTGGGATCGAACATGAACAAATTTGATTTGACCCAAATTTTTTTCTAAGTTCTAGGGCATCATATCGTATTCCCAGAATTTTTTCAGATTTTTCCGAGCACTTTAACACTGTTTGATAAATCGGCAAAGTTGCTGATTTTGCTGTTTTTGCATTTTTAGAGGCATTTCACTTATACTTGATTTAGAGTACTCAGCTGAGAATCATGATAATCATATCGACGGCCCTTACGAAGAAAATCACATTTCAAATCTCCGACGAAAAAAAAACACATTTCGTTTATCCGACGAAGAACAACAGATTTCAGCTTCTCAGACGAAGAAAAGCACATTTCGGCTTCTCGGACGAAGAAAAGCACATTTTGGCTTCTCGGACGGAGAAAAGCACATTTCGGCTTCTCGGACGGAGAAAAGCACATTTCGGCTTCTCGGACGAAGAAAAGCACATTTCATTAACTCTTTACGTCAAACGATATTGTGTCGATGGTTTCTCACGAAAATCGGTACACATAGATTTTTCGGATCGCTGATTACGAATCTGGCCACAGACTTTGAAAATTCGGAATAGATCATCCAAGATGGCAGACACAAAATTTTCACATTCACTGGATTTCGATGAAACTCCGCATACAAGGGTTTTTTTAGGTCGCTAATTACGAATCTGGCCACAGATTTTGGAAATTCAAATTAGATCATCCAAGATGGCCGACACAAAAATTTCCAAATTTACTGGATTTGGGTGAAATTTTGCATATAAGGGTTTTTTGGGTCGCTGATCATGAATCCGGCCTCAGACTAAAATTCGGAATAGACCATCCAAGAAGGCGGACACAAAATTTTCAAATTCACTTGATTTCGAAGAAACTTTGCATGCAAGGGTTTTTTGGGTCGCTGATCATGAATCCGGCCTCAGATTTCAAAAACTCGAAATAGAACCTCTAAGACGCCCGAAAAAAAATTTGAAAAGTTACTGGATTTGAATAAAAATTGGTATAAATAGGTTTTTGAGGTCGCTAATTATGAATCCAGTCTCAGATTTTCAAAATTTAATTTAGAGCCTCCAAGATGGCTGACCAAGAATTCAAAAGATACTGGATTTTGAGTGTTAGAAGTGTTATCTTGTGTTCGGATTTGATGTGCTACATGCAAGCGTGTGAGTGTGTGTGTGTGTGTGTTTCAGTTGTATATATATATATATGGGCAATTCTCTGTGGGATCGAACATGAAAAAATTTGATTTGGCTCAAAATTTTTTTGTAAGTTCTAGGACATCAAGCCGATTTCCCAGAATTTTTTTAGATTTTTTCGAGCACTTTAACCCCCTTTAATAAATAGGCAAAGTTGCTGATTTTGCTGTTTTTGCATTTTCAGAGGCATTTTCAACCTTAATTTACACCCTGAAAATGACCTCTGAGGCAAAAAACGAATGGGATACTTTTTTCTGCAAATTGCCTGAATTTTATAGAAAAATTATCTCCAAGGTCATTGGAGCACATTAAGTACTCCACATTACCAATTGGAGCCTCTATTTTTGAACCCTGGGAGCTCGCTCGTCAAGCCCCACACCACATGGGTACTAAAAGTTGTCCCAACTCATACCACATACAGCCTATATAGTGAAAAAATGGGCCTGGACTTTGGAAGCTCCCAAAAAATTAATATATTAACTAAAATAGGGGTAAAAACAGGCTAAAATGACAATTCAAGAGGAGCCTTGTACCGCCAACACTTCCAATTTTTGCATACACTTGT
>JAJGXB010000017.1:283590-311648 GCA_020882725.1 Aphelinus certus
AGTTCAGTTTTCAATCCCAAATGAGTCCAGGTTGTCAAATTTCTAAGAGAAGCGTTATGCGGTTGTCTCGGGATTCCCCTGACGCAATGCCGCTGTTGCTACACCGACCCCCGCGCCGCGCGCAGCGCGCTACTTCCCCGCCGGCGGCTCGCGCGGCTGGTTACCCCTACCACCGCTCCTCTCAACTCCGCTGTCCGCACGAGCCGCGCGTTGATTGGCCAGAATAACAAATGTTTAATGATCAATAACTCAAAAACGAAGCTTCGGATCGAAAAACTTCCAAGGAAAATTTTACTCAGGACGTCATCATCTATACACTCATATATACCACATGCGAACTTTCTGAAACACCCTGTATATCTCAATAAAGAATCAGTAACTTATAACAATAATGTTAGTTAGTTTAAGGAAAATTGCATCCTCTACGGATGAGAAATGGGTGGTATTTATTTTTATATCCAAATTCCTCATCCAACACTCGTATATTGGTAGGAATGTCTATTCAATGATGTATATGGGACATTCCGCGTCAAGTGGGCACAGTTAGAATTTTGCTTGTAATTCTGTTTGGACAAATCATTGATATCCTGGTATCAGAACACTCAGGATTTTTCATATTTCCATAGCATTCGTTTCTAAGTGGATAAAGATTAATGCAAGTAAAGGTTCAGTTGCAATACTTTGAGAAATCATACTGCAGAGGCACTTGGCAGCGGTTTTTCGATCACTTTGAAAATTCCTCTCTCTCCTGTTGAATTTTGAAAATATTTGGTTATACTTTTGACACTGACCCAACGATGACTGTGAAACGATTTGATTCTCAATTTGACTCTTGCTCTGGTTGATGCTGTATCTGAACTGCAACTGATTCTCGATGCTCAAAATTGGCTTGTCGTAGGTCGCTCAAGTCCAAGGAGGTGCTACTGTTCGACGGGCTGGTGGAAGGGGGGGGGGATGCTCCCTGCCGTTCATTGGCGCACTCAATTAGTTACCATAAGCTTAATGTGCATTTCGGCAACAAATTTCAGTCTGGAATGCATCACTCCACACATGTACTTGGACTACTGCCCCATCGATTCGTCAGCGCATTCTTGCCACCAAATATTCTGCTTGTCTTGAGAGTTCTGTCTCTCTTTGCTCATAAAGTGTGTCAAAAATTACACATACTATATTTCCTAATCTCCACTTTCCGTTATTTCGGTATTACTGATTCAAGTATTTTCAAAAAGTTTAATCGCGTCACTCAACAGTCGACAAGTGTTCAGAATCGAAGTTTTCATGAATTAATTTAAATTCTGAAACTGGATTGCCGTACATTATTACAATATTTGTGAACTTCAGCTTGGATCCGTGTTGTTACCTTGGTTTACTATGGACAATCAAGGAATCTGCCTACTCTGGGTCTACTCCGGATACTTAGTTAACATAATAAGCTAACTTCTGGTGGGTATGAGATCCTGATCCTGACCGAGAACAACTTTTGCTCAATTTAAAGTACCACAGTAACTATCATGAAGGTCATATGACCACCTATGATCTTGGACATATATTTTTTTGAAACTTCCAGTAATTACCAGGGAAAAATGTTATCATGGTCACCAGGAAGAATGAATCCAATCAGTCTACTCTTGCTCCGGACAATATCCAGGTCATTGGATCTCCGGTGATGGTAATCCTAAGATCCGCTCTTGGTGTAATTTCTTGAGGGAAGTCGACCCGAGCGATGTCCAGGTAGTCAGTAAGAGTGAACGGGATCCCGAAATTTCGGGAATCTCGTAAAGAAAACCCGACTCATCGGGCTCAGGTCGGGATCGGGTCAGGCATAGGATCCCGGAAATATCGGGAATCCCGAATGTTCCGGAACCCAGAAAGTCACGGATCCCAGGAAGTCTCACCAATGAAATGAAATGAAAGAAGATACGTGAGTTTTATTCAAGATTACTCAATAACTGTTCAATGTATTTTTAACAATTAATGTGATAATTAACAATATGAAAAAGACATCTTACACAATTCCACATTATTACATCGATAAATGCAAAATAATCATTCGATTTTTCTTTTCGACTTGTATCGCTTCTTGAAGATGATTGATACTGGTCGTTTTGCATGTTTTCTTGCGTACTCAGTCAAGGGTCAGTTCCTCGTCAATCTCAAGACTGTCCCTTCCTTTCTGTGACAGTGAAATTTGTCTCTGCATAAGCCGCATCAGATTACTCATCTTAGTAGATTCTATGGAAAACGTAATGCAATGAATGATTATATTTATCGCATACATTTTCTACAAACTTATGAGAACGCGAAATTTTTGTTAGATAACTATTGCGTGCCTATGGTACAGTCAAATTCTATTCAATCGATACTTAAACATTAAAATCATATTTTGGGAGCCGATTGGTAACATCAAGAACATCAAGAAAAATTACCTTATCTTTATAATGAGGATTCAACATCATTGCTACGACCAATGTCTTATTATTTACATTGTTTTCTAGGCGTTCCTGTGGAAAAATGAAAAAAGTCTTGTAATCATTCATTCGAGTTTAAAAAAAGACAAGGAATTATCATGAATAATATAAATATATTGTTATCTAAATAAAATAGAATCTGTAAGGTTCTTATCGAAACTGTTAGAGTTCTATATTAGAAATGAAGGAACAATAGATAATAATTTGTAATCATCTTACCAAAATATCGTTCGCTAATTCTGAAGACTTTTCACGTTTGAAATGTGTCTGATAATCTACAGGATCAAAAAGTGAAGTGCAGATTAACTGAAGTATCGGTATGAACCGGGAGGCTGTGGGGTATTTTTCTGCACTCATCAAAACGGTTGCATCTTTGATAGGCCGGAATACTTGGACGAAAATCTCTATCATTTCCCAATTAGTTCTTGATAACTCGGGACTTATATGCTTGGCAGTAATAACTGCATCAATTACCAGTCTCTCACGCAGTACTCGTTCGAACATGTCAAATTCGGATTTCCACCTGGTGTCAATGCGCTGAATGAGTTTGAGAGCTTCGGTGTCAGAATATAATTTATCGTGGTATTCCTTCAGCATCTCTTTAGCTCGACATGACTTGGAAAAATGGCCCACAAGTTCAGCCACCTTATTGATCAGCTCTTGAACTCCGTGAAAAGACTTCCTGCAATTTAAAAACTATGATTCACTGCTGGAGAAATTTAAAAGGAGCTGTAAATAGCTGTATATAATATATATCATTCTAACTTGCAATCCGTTACTGCTAGTTGAAGAGTATGTGCGGAGCATGGAATGCGCTCCCAATTTTCTTCTGGAATAATAGAATGAATCATATTTTTTGCATTGTCCATATCCCAAATGAGATATCGATTTTGCGCATCGATGCCTTACTTCGATAACGTTTCATTGAAAAAAGCGTGCAAGGCTGTTCCAGTATGCGGACCACTAAAATGTCTCATATTCAGAAGAATATTCTGGACTTCAAAATTTGCATCCACGTAATGTAAGGTTATACAGCAGTAGCTCTCAGTCGCTTTTGGAGTCCAGTCATCATTCGTGAGAGTAATAAAGGACAGGCCTAAAATGTATAAAAGCAGATAGTATATTCATATTTTTTTCCTTAAAAGAGATATAAATCTTCTAGATAATTATTTGTACGATTCGAATCATGAAATGTTTGATGCTCAAATTGATAGTAGTAAATATAGTTGATTGCTCATGAAAGTACAGCGGGTTTATAATTTTTTTCATGATATAACAAATGAACATTTGTAAATTGGACTTACCCTTTTAATGGGTGTATTTTTCTCAAGTTTTGGCAACGGTTTTTGGTGTATACATTATTATGTATACCAAATTCCTATACATTCTAAATTGTTCAAGATCATGTGTACTTACAATTGAGACAATGTAAATAAACTTTTCTTCTAATTATCTTACGTGCAAAATACATGCGAATAAATGAAGAACAGACAAATTTACCTTGCAGATCAATTTTCAGTTTTTCTCTGTACTTCTTCATAGATTTTTGGGAGCACTTCCTAGATACTTCTTCATAGATCACGGACCTTGAAAAAGTCGTTCTCACTGGAATTTGAGAGAGAAAGAGAGAGAGAGAGAGAGAGAGAGAGAGAGAGAGAGAGAGAGAGAGAGAGAGAGAGAGAGAGAGTTTAGATGTAACATCTGTATCATTGTGAGCGGTGGTCCTGCAGTTACACTGTAAAAAAAATCTGGAATATTCAACAACTTTTCATTAGCAAACGTTACTGAATAGTTAAGAAAATGTTACTGAATCCTAAATTCAATTAGAAAATTGAAAAAAATTAAATAAGATATTGTTGAAAGGACAAGTTTTCAATAACTTCGTATTGGATACCGGCCAACCGAAAAGCGATGACACACCACGCATGCGCAACCCAGCCGTTCCGCGGTTTCGGTTTCGCGTTTCGTGGAGTGTACTGTGTATATAGCTACGAGCCGGCGTTTGATACCTACGTATTCCTCGACTACAACTTTGAGCTCTTCTACAGGAGTAACCCCGACGCACCGTGTGAACAGTGACAGAAAGTGCTGACTATTCCATCGATGCAAGAGCACCAAGTGTTCAGGTAAGGACTCGTATTTCGTGAACTGGTTTCCTTATATCGCATCAGTAAAACTAACCTCACTTTTAATTTTGCAAGAAATTGATTCTTTGCAGCAAAACTGTGAGTCTCATTTCGGTATCTCCGATATATTTAATTGAAACAGTTGCGTCCATAAGACTGGTATTTTCGACGAGTTTAAGTATTGTAACAACTCAAAATCTGCATTTGAAGAACATTGTTTTATATGCTGCGGAAAAAAATGACACGGGTAGCACCAAGTGACCTGAAAAACATATAATGAAGGTTCCAGGGTAAAGTATAGTAACTCGTAAACAATGCGTATTGAGAATATTGTGACAGTGGCTCGCGCTCGCCGAAGCGCACAGTCTAACAAGTGAAAAGTGAGCCACACGCGCAGCAGTGCGCCGGTTCCATTGCACTAGTGCAGCAACGGCGAACGAAGTGTTTGTTTACACTGCGACTGCGACGACAGTTCTCTCGCCGATCGCGGGTTTTGGCTCACTCGGCTAGTTGAGTTGTTAATTTCATACTTGCTCAGATTAATCATCAAATAGCGTATATGAGTAGGATTTATACGCTTGAAATATCCGAGTATAAAGAACTTTCTCGATCAACAATTATATTCGTTTTGCGAATTATGAGTCCACTTTTTTCATTCTAATATTATCTTATCGTACGATTAAACGAAAAAAAATTATCAAATATATTGAATTATTGTGATGACATTGAGAAATTTATGGTTTCTACGATAGAGTTTATTTGACAAAAATATTGAGAAATGGTTAAATTAGCGACCCTTGAAAAATAAGCGTGTGAGAAATTTGATAATTTTCAATTTGGTAGAAGATGGTTCAAAATTCCATTTGAAAACATGCCTGTCGTACCTGCAAATTTTAGTACAAGCTACAATTGTGTTTTTATATTTATTGTATGACGTAGTTTAGGCTTGTAAAAATCTCTTTTGTGAAGCATTTTCTTGTTATTTGAATCAATTTCATTTGTGGTCGTCAAGATAAAAAACAGAAACTAATATAATTAAATTCTTGTTAACAGATGAAATTATTGGAATTGCTCCACCATCAACAAAGGGACTTACAGAAGATATTGAGAAATTTAATGTTGATTGGTGAAGTTTCACATAAAGAAGCTAACAAAACTTTTGATGACTGTCTGAGTTTAATTCGACTCGAGGAAAAACTTCTCAAATCAATTCAAGATTTATTGAACTTGAAAAAAAACTCTTCATCCATCGTGTTGCGTTTACTTAGTAAAAATTCTTCTGAGATAAAAGGATTGCTGGAGAAAATTGATCACCTAAGAACTGATTTTGATTATGATACTGATTCGTTGCCAGATACTGTCATAATGACGTCAAGCGGCGAATCATCTGATGACGATTTTTAAGTAAGTATTCAGCTCATGAAATTTTAGGAAGTATTTAATATATTTTTGAACAAAATAGCTTTCTCAACGAGCTCAACTGATAATAAAGATACGTGAACCTTATTGAATTTTTCATAGCAATCACTTATTTGTTTTCATGAATAGAATGTTTAATTCACAATAGCAGTATCCGTAACTTCATAACCTTTCTATAAGTTAATTGAACTTTTAAAAAGTTTAAACAACTTGTTTCTTTGAAAAATATTGCTCAGTCGGTTTGGCAAGAGTATTTTTATATTGGCACTTATTACTCATATTCTATAATATATACTTTTGAATAATAAATACATGAATAGATATAAATTTGAATATAAATTTTTACAGCATAAACGCAGCACTGAACTTTGACTCAAGGCGTTGGAAGTCTGAACAACACTCATTGTAAATATTTTTTATATACCAGGATAATACATCCGTAGACTCAAAAATCCTCTCGAACTACTCATCAGTACAGTCAACTATTACTACAGACTACAGATTTTCTCAAGGTAATAGGAATAACTAATTATCCAATTTGCATATATTTCGTAACAATGTCTACGTCTTTCAATATATTTCAACTATCAATCTCAAAAATATCCAATATTGTTTAGAAAAAACTCGATATGATAAAATTGATTAATTATCAGAGAAAAATGATGTCTAATCAGGCTGGCAATTCGAAAAAAATGATTACAAATTTCTTAAGTATTAATTATCTAATTTGAATACCAGAAAAAATAAACATTTCATAAAATATCGTTTGAGTTGAAGTATTGTGATTTGAAAAACCAAACAAAGATGGTATTAGAATTTGTTGTGAGCCAGCTGGAAGCTCTTGTGAGCATATTAGGTTTGGGAAAACGTTTGGAACAAGTATAAGCTATTTTAGGCTAACGCAGCATATATATTATTTTCAGTAATACATGCAATATGTATTATTGTACATATTGTGAATTCAGTACATTGTACCTTGGAGTGCATTTAAATCACCATAAATATCATCGACACATCAATAGCTATTTCCGATGTGGATTTGACAAATGCCCAGAGTCATTTGGATTACAATCTCTTTTGCAAACCCACCTCCAGCAGAAACATGGTTTACTTGACAAATTTTATTGTAAATATTGTACATTCACTACAGTTGATCTTGATAAACATCTCAGTCATAGTAGATCTCATGCGAATATTAGCTCTTTTTTTCCTTGTGGATTGAATAAATGTTCAAAAAGTTTTGAATCAGAATCTTATGTGAGAAAACATCTACAACGAAGTCATGGATTGATCATAAAACGAAAGTACTTTTGCTCAGCTATTAACACAAATAAGATGGGAAAATTTTCCTGTACCGTAAATATTTGTCAAAATGAATGCGATACATTCTCAGAACTTATTTAACATTTGAAATCTCATATTGAGAGAAAAGAAGAAATAAAATGTCCTATTGATGGTTGTGAAAGCAAATATAGGGTAAAAAATTCGTTTACAAGTCACTTGTCGAAGAAGCACCGAAACGAAGATTCAAAATTTATGATTATGCATAATTTGGAAGAAGACACAAACGACATTGAAATGGAAATTTACTCTCACATCTCAGAAATATTAGGTTCACAAATAGAAACTTCAAATATAGAAATTGAATCTTTTAATAGCAAGTCACAAGACACAATAGAAGCTAATTTATTTTTAAAAAATATTGCACAATTTTATCTCAAACTGGAAACGGAATGTTTCACACCAGCTTCTACTGTTCAGAAAATCGTTACAGAAATAGGCACCTTACATGAAGAAGCTCAAGAAATCATAAAAAAATCATTGGGCAAAAGACTGTTGGCAGATAATATCAAACCAGAACAAATCGCAGCAATCATCAACGGAGTTTTTGAAAAGGATCCTGTAAATATGAGTCATAATAATTTGAAGAGTATTCATTTGAGGAAAAAATATTATAAAAGAGAATTTGCTTACGTTGAACCTAAAATCAAGATTACCAATGAACAAGACAAAACTCATTTTGCCTACGTACCCATTTTAGATACCATACGTATGATGTCAAAAGATAAATCTATAGATAATGATTTGAATATACTTAAGAAGCCGAGTAAAGAAGGATACTTACAAGATTTCATGGATGGAGAATTTTACAAAAATAACAAATTTTTCAAAGACAACCCAAAAGCACTTAAAGTAATTTTATATCAAGATGACTTCGAAGTAGTTAATCCTATTGGAGCTGCTAAAAAGAAACATAAAATTAGAGCTGTGTATATGAGTTTCGCAGCCCTTCCAGAGAATCTCCAAGGACACACAAGCACTATGAAATTAGTTGCTTTGTGTAAAGAGCGTGATTTTGATCATCATGTCGTTTATGGAGCCATTGTAGAGGACTTGAAAAAACTCGAAGAAGGAGTCGAAATCAACAACAAAATAGTCAAAGGAGCCCTACTGTGGATCAGTGGTGACAATCTTGGAAGTCATGGTCTAGGTGACTTCGTAGAAAATTTAAGTCGTTCGAAATATTTCTGTAGATTCTGCTTGATCTCAAGAGATCAGTTCCAGTAAGTAAACGGCATTTTCCACAATTCCGATTTGAGATCTGTTGAATCTTATAAATTTTCTGTAGATTATCTTACCGAGAATAATGTTGAAAATTGTCAGGGCATAAAATTTGACAGTATTTTTAATAAATTGGAACATTATCATGTTTGCACAGGATTACCTCCCTGTGTGGGTCATGATTTATTTGAGGGCAATGTAGCGTACGATCTAAAATTGTTCATAGATTATTTTGTACTCAAGCGGTGGTTTACTGTGGAACAGCTCAACAAACGAATAGATGAATTTCCATATTCTGTTGAAGATAGGTCTGATAAGCCATGTACGTTGAGCAAGGATAAAGATAGAATCGTTGGAGGAGCGTGCCAAATTTGGAATTTCTTACGAATCCTACCTTTAATACTCGAAGACAAGGTACAAAATTTTGAAGACGAAGTATGGATGTGTCTGCTGTTACTCAATGAAATAGTAGAAATTGTTTGTTCACCAAGTATACACGAAACATGTTTACCGTATCTGAATAGTTTAATTGAAGAATACCTTTACCTGAGAGAATCATTGTTTCCTGGCGTACCATTACGCCCTAAGCATCATTATCTCAAACATTATCCACAATTAATTCGTAGATTTGGGCCACTAATAAAAGTATGGACTCTGAGATTTGAGTCGAAGCATCGCTTTTTCAAGAGGATGATTCGTACTTTACAAAATTTCAAAAATGTCATCAAAACCTACAGTGAAAAACATGAACTTTATCAAAGTTTCATTCGACTTGGAGCTGATACTCGCTTGGAAATAGAAATCGGAGAACTAGAAGATTTCAGTGTGGACCTATTTCATGAAGATATTGCAAACGCAATTCAAGTATCAAATATTTCCGGGAACATACAAGAGTGCAAAAAACTCATCTACAAAGGAACTGAATACAGAAAAGGATATATTTTGGCTATCCGTCAAAACGGTTATCAAAATAACATAATCTTTCGTAGAATTTGTAAATTCTTCTATTCTGATACATCAGATGTATATATCTTAATAGAAGTAATGGAAAATGAATTCATCCCATACTTGAGGGCTTTTAAAATTTACAAACGCACAACTTACGAATGTATCAGTATCCAGAGTTTAAATTATTACAAACCGATGCATATCTACAAATGGAAAGATTCGCTGTTTATCAAACCTAAATATGGCTTCGTTTCAAACCCCTTATAGTTTATACAAACCATTTGTTCTAGTCATCATTCCTGTACAAGTACAACTTTAAGTGAATTTTCAAAATGCTGTGAGTTCTATGACTTAATTCTGTTACGACCAGAGTTCTGTTAACAAATTAACAAATACTCATAAATCTAATCCCAAGAGCATGAAAAAGAAACAAAGAACGCTAAATGCACATTGTTAATTGACATCTAAATCACAATTTTTTATTATTTTCATACTAATATAATATTTATATATCATGTTCGTATCGATGTTTTATTACTCATTATTTTGATATCATATTTTTATTTTTAGGTTTCAAAATGCCTTTTTTTAAAGTTACTATATCTAATGAAACTGTATTAGTAAAAGGTGATACTGTAGATGAAATTAAAAATGCAGTTATAGGAAAACTAAAATCAGAAAAAGTAGCTGAAGATTACGAAGTAAGTGTTTACATTTGTTTCAAAAATAGCCATAGGATAAATCAGTTGAATGATATCGAAGTATATATGTATATGTATATTGTTGTTCACAGTTAATATTTGAGGATGGGAAAAAGCAAAAGTCGACAGTGATGCCATCGAATTCGCATCTTTGACTCCTTCAATACCGTTAGAAATCCTAATGTATATAAAAGGCGAAACGTCATCACATAATCCTGAAAATGATGAAAATAATGCACCGAATGCACAAATTGGAGAAACTTCAGCTGGTACTGGTAATAAAACTTATTTATTGTTATTTCTACATATTTCAAGTGAATCCTTGACAATTGTGCGTGTGTGCGTATGCAATACATATTCCAAAGACTTTCATTATTTAAAAATTTCATGCACTCATTTTATATATTTCAGAAGAAGTTACATCAGTGTCATCTTGCCCAGTGATAAATATAAATACGGGTATTTACCAAAAACTCGATCCTAAAATCATGGATAAATGTATTGCTGGGCAGAAATTGGAGGTTCCGGAAATGTTAATATTCAAGCGCCGAATCGTGGCTTATTTATGCGAAATAAATGATACTAGACGATGTACTGCTCTTAAAATAGCAAAACAGATTTGTGCCACATACCCGACTACATTTTCTATCACTGTCGAAGGAAAACAATGGGATGATGGAGTGCAATCGCTACTCGTTTCCATTTTAAATGGGATTCAATATAAAAGAGCTCTAAATGCCCCGAAAAAGAGAACCTTCCAATATGATAGCGATGACGAGGAAATAGAGAGACGAACTCTTGATCAACAAAGATGGAGGAAAAACGATGAATATGGGTGCGCAGAATATGCACCCCTATTACCTGAAGGTGAGACAGAAGCCTCTCAAGAGGTCAAGCGATTGGCTCTGTTGAATTTTTTTGAAGATATCAACAACCACACATCTCAAGGAACATATCATTTGATGAATATCACGTACGCTACGCAGCGAGCAATGCTTAATGCAAAAGATCGAAATTTGCCTAAAGTTCTAACAGATTGGCCTTTCCTTAAGGATCCGGATCATATTATTGAGCATGCTTCTACTTTGCTCGGATGTGATGTCTTAAAAATATGGAATAATTCTTTGGAAAAAAAATACAGCGCTATAAGGCAGTATATTAAAATGTCGAAGAAAGTTTCAGAAAAGAATAAGGAGTCCTTGGATGCCATTTTTAAAGATAGCAACGAAGCTGTTAATGTTTCTAGAAATAATACACCAAAATATGCTGGTGTTTTCTTGCTGCTACCCTTGTATTTCGGTGAAGATGCTTCATCTTTGTTCAAAGTAGTAAGTGTAATTATTATGAAATCTTCTTATTTGAATCTATGTATATTGATCATTACATGTTTGATTTCAAGTAACTGATCATCTTTTTACAGAATGAATCGACTGAAGATTATCTTAATGTTGTGCAAAACTGCAGCTATCCCACTTTAATTATTCAAGGTATATTTTCATAATATATTGACTTGAAGATTCTCATCAATTTCCATAATTATAAATCTATAAAAAATGTGTAGGTGACAGTATCTATGATATATTCAACAAAAATACTTACCAGGTCTTCATGGAACAAGAAATTCAAATTATTTGCTTAAACTTCTTTCAAGGGATACTAGTAACTTTTTTATGTTACTACGTATTTGGCTTCGGCTACCACCCAAAAATTGAAAAAACTTTGGAATTTATTCAAAGGTAAGACTTCAAAACGTTATTTAGGTGACACAATTGCAAGCATTTTTATAATAATATTTTGCTTTACAGAGACTTTTTGAATATTATTCCGGCGAAAGGGAGCAAATGCAGTGCGAAGCGAGGTTATAAAAAAGTTAACTCTAATGTACTAAAATTGGCACAGGAACTGTCAAAGTTTTCAGATGATTTTATTGTAGAATAGTTTTTAATTTGTTCATTTGCTGAAGTATATTAATTTAAATTGCTTCTAGATCGATAAGTTTTTCCAATCTTTGTGATTTGTAAGATTAGCTCTATATATGCTCGAAATGACTTGATGAACTGAGGCTTATAAAGCCCAGAAGTTTATTAGAGTGCGCACAGTATTTGATTATCTTTGTTTACAGTATTTGACATCAATGTTTACTTATTCATGTGAATTTTTAATCCGTTTTAATTCTACTTTGTACTAATTTACATTTTTTTCGCGAAAATAAACTGGAAATTATTCAGAGATTGTTATTTTTCCAAAAACTTTTTCAACGTGGTGAGACTGCAAGTTCATTCCAGATTATATCAATCAAATTGAAGACTTCTGCAACTTTAATCACTTGATATCATTCTATTAAAAATGCTGGAGTGAGCTAGCAATTTTACTGCTTAATGCAATGACTCCTCAGTAAGTGGCGCTAGAGCGCTATTCGATTCAATAACATTATTGAATTCACATTCAGTGTATACATTGATTCAATAATGTTGTTGAATTTTCAATACCATTTCATGAGAATGTATTCAAGAATGCACTTGGAAAAAACTTCCGGTACAATTATTGAATATTCAATAACATTTTTTTTACAGTGTATGTTTCTGCCTTGGGCACCAAGGACCACTTGTTTGCAACCAACCAAGTTGGATTTTTTTTTGTTTTAGATTTATGATAGAATTATTTGGAATAATTTCTTATATTATAAACAATAACTCTCCCCTGTCTCGGAAATGTAACTTTTACGAAATGAGAAATCCTCTGGCTGCGAATTAAAATCTGATTGATTCAAGCGGTTTTACCGGCAGTGGTATTTCAAATTTTCACGATAGGAAATATTATGGCACACACACACACACACACACACACACACACACACACACACACACACACACACACACACACACACACACACACACACACAAACACACACACTATTCGTACTTATTCAGATTGATTTCATGCTTGTACAAAAGCGATCGACTCTACCTTTTTTGAAAGTGCATATGTTGAAATACAAAAGTGTCCCTAACTTTTGAAGTCGAGCAGCTAGGATTTTGATTTTTATGTTTTTTTGATCTCCGGATGATAAAGAAACTTTCTGCGTTAGCCCATCCATTTTAGGTCAACTCTTTCTCGCTTGTAGCGCACTGTGCCAGGACAGCTGACTCACCTGCAATCGGACCAGGATCCCAAATATGAGGGTTAATCATATACTCATGGCATCTATGAATGAGAACAGAAAATCCTCAATCTATCTCCATTGAATTACACAGTAATCTCTGGACTACCACTTCGAAGCATCAATGACCGGGATATTTTTTGCTAAGTATGGAGAGAATAATATCCACCCAAAAATCTTGAAAAAATTTCTTATCAGATGAGAACGATTTATGAAGATTGTTATGATCTCAGACATCTTCGTCTAGATCAGTAATGGTGAGATCAGAATGGGTGCAACATAAAATATGCGATTATTGCAGCGTAAATTGGTTCGTTGAAATAAGATTGAAGATCTTGACATACTAGGAGACCACTTGGGATGTGGGTCACCAAACTTGACCAAATTTTTTTTTATGTTTACTTGTGGCAAGAATGGAGTGTATCCAAAGATTTAAGGTCCAACGCTCCCAAACTCCCAAGATATTAATTTATGTATTTTAGTTAGAGGCGCTGACGTGGCAATATGTCATCTGAGACGTATTTTCCTCACTGCACGTTTATTGTTCTCACTGAACACAACATCACGTTTTATCATGAAAAACATATAAAAGGAGTAAATAACGTGTATACTCAAAAAATCTGACCTCCATGTCTTACTCACATAGAGTAAAACATGAAATATGTGAAAAAATCAACGCTAATCGACTTTTCACTCTGTGCTTGGATACTGGCATACTGGAGCAATAACAATATGTGTGTGTTATAGTATGATATTGGTCGACACATGTTCAGAATTGAAGTTTCCATGAATAAAAATCGAGTCTGACACTGAATTGTTGTCTTATGATACTACATTTGTGGTCTTTGTGCTTATATACATGTTGTTATTGCTTCAGTATCCAAGCACAGCATGAAAAGTTTATTAGCGTTGATTTTTTTCACATATTTCATGTTTCACTCTATGTGAGTAAGACATGGAAGTCAGATTTTTTGAGTATACACGTTATTTACTCCTTTCATATGTTTATCATGATAAAATGTGATGTGGTATTCAAGTTGGAACAGTGAAAATGCAGAGCAGTGAGGGAAATATGTAGTGGCCTCTCCTTGTGAGTGCGCTAATCATTTCACTATGGACATTCTTTTCTTGTTGCTTATGAACATGCTAATAGAGTATACACCAAAAAAATTTTGGTCAAGATTGGTGATCCACATCCCAAGTGGTCTCCTAGATAGTCAAGAAGAAATATGAAGAGATATGCAAGATCTTGACTTAAACGAAACGCTCGAAAATACAGCATGACCCTTATAAGCCTTCAGGAAGGTAATCATACTTGACGTCAGGAAAACTGTTATCTTAATATAATCATATTAATTGATGTTTCTGACCACTCGAAACATTATTTACATTGTAACTGAAGGAATACTTCCACTAAATCTATTGAAACATTATAATTCAGAGTGTAAAATATACCGATAGTTGAAGATGAAATCAAATTCATATTAGGACACATATATTCTTAAATTCACTCACGTTGTGTATCAGTGCAGTTGCAGAATCAGGATTTCCGAACACGGTTATTCCTTCATCTTGATTCGTCACTGAAATAGTATTGTTAATCATACTCGGTGTGAAAACTTTCGTATCTGCTAATGAACCTGTATACTCTTCGTTATCCCAGTCTTCATTTGTTTCAGTAGTATTCCAAGAATCTAGAAGAAATAAATTTGTTATGGAATCGCGAAAGAGAATTTGGAGTGACATAATTTAGATGAAAACTCTACATGAAACTGCTCCAAGGCCTCTGGTCTAGGATATATTCTGGACGAGATAGGAGGAGTTTTATGTATACCTAATTTGATAATGGAAGTGTTTTTGTAGATTTTCAAGGTGGATATTCTGGTTTCTGTAATGAAGAATGTTCTGGATTCATGATTACTATAGCGTACTTGATAACGTTATCATTATAACGTAACTTGGTCTTAAGCTTCTAAGCTAAAGAAAATCATCAACAACATATCTATTGTTCATCGTTTTCCAAGTTCTTAAGATGACTGAATCATGATACAGCTGCAGATTTAGTCTTATATAGAGGTGGGAGTGAATTTAATCGTTTAATCGTTCGATCTCACATCGGTTAAACGAGTTAACTCGCAGACTCAATCGGGGATTAACCGTGTCAACCACTGTGTGAATAACTGACCCTGACTCTACGATCAATCGGTTACTCAAAGGTACTCGGTCAGTTCAAACTTATGTTCAGTTTCTGCGAAGGCTATTATGAGAGCCCAACCGTTATTTAGAGGGGCGGTTAGGCGAAATACCCCTGTAATGGAAAGTTGGGTTGCGAGGTGTCGCGATCGGTGCTTAGCTGCATGAGACCGCTCGGTCACTTACAAATCTCACAAGCGTCCGAAGCTTGGTTGTCCTTGACTGGAGCTTGGCAGCGTGGCAGCCAAGTAGTTCATAGCACGCTGAGCAGTACGTTGTGTTGGCTCGGGATATATGTGTTGTGAGGGAGGGAGAGAATATCTTATAGCCGACATTCATACTTCCCAACGTTGGGCAGCTGCAAGAAAAATGCAAGCTGTCCTCATGATTCCCGTGCACTACGTGCAATTCACCTACCGTCGCATGGATGCATCTCACTCAGCACATTCTTGCACTCAGACTTATGTCGCTTAATCCTGATTAGGTGTATTACGCTAGCGAAACCATTTGACAAGCCAAAGTTTTAAACTATATGGAAATTAGTTGCTAATTTGCTCCTATTTTGAGACGCGAGAACTGATTTAGTTGCTGTGTTAGAAACCGAAAAACTACGCCCACGCTCGCGTAGCCACTTGCCGTATCTCGGTAAATAATGCATCAAGCGACATGAAACTATCGTTATAATTTGTTGCTCTTTTGTTGCTTTCAATTTTTTGCGCCTTTGTTGCTGTTGATTCCAGCCAAAAATGATTTCGTAGCTTCAGCTGGTTCCTATGAACTACGGATACGCTAGTGTAATATTACGGTAGCGTAGCCACATGCCGTATCTCGGTGAATGATGCATCAAGGGACATGAAAGAATAATTATATTGCTATTATGTTGCTAACAGATGTTCACTGGACGGATAAGCTATTTCCCGAAACATTGTATTTCATCATCTCCAATGTGATAGAATAGACTAAATTTTACAATAAATTGATTGTTTTATTTGTTTTCAATTATTTACCAAAACATTATATTTGATTATTACTAATACTATTGAAATCAATCAAATAAATTTGTGTTTACGATTTATTAACGAACAATTGAATTCAAAGAAGACTGAATAGTTCTTATAAACCCATTAAAAACCAGGCAAAACCTGTCAGAGATGTCGAGAAACAAACTATGCCATCCTTTGCATAACTAAAAAAAGATACCCGTGGTTTTTCTTTTGTCGATTACAATTGTTTATAACAAATTATTTAAACAAATGACCCAAAATGTTGTAATTTTGCAAAACTGAACGCGGATATCGATTCTACAGGCAAAAACACGACAAAAACCTATGTAACGTTTTCTTGTCAGAGTTAAATTTGTTAGTGCAAAATAAGGATAAACAATCGTGCGCAAAGTAGTAAAAATTTCAATAAGTTTCCCAATTATGGCTCATTGCCGTGATCTTCGTTGTGTTTTCTGCAAATAGGTTTGCAACATTTCGCACAGAACCATTCAGTTCTCGTCAAACACGTACCGATCCCGCATTTTTTCATAATTTCTTGTTTCATGATGTGTTCTGAAGAATTTTCAGGCTTCCTCTTTTCCCTGGGAATACGTACTGATGATAGCTTCTGAATGTAATATTCACAAACTTCTTGAACAATATCTTTGGAACCTTTCTTTTCATCCGGATGAAGTTTATTATAAATCACCGCAGCGTTCGCCAAAGATGCTTGAATAAGTCGCATAAAAAGACACCATGTCCATTTTTTACCTCTTATCGAAGGCATCAGAGCATTAGAGTATTGATCGTGGAGATCGACACCACCCATGTGTTGATTGTACATGAAGAAAGAATGAGGGAAAAGAATGGAATTTTTCGACGATTCCTGCCATCTTTGCATTGCCACTTTCGGTTCATCCCCATATTTAGTTGAGAGAATCGATACGGGTTTGGAATCCATTACCGTAATGAAATTCAACCCTGAATTTGCTTCATGCTTAGAAATAGTGGTTCCTCTTTCAGCTTTTTTTGGCATTTCGACCTTCTCTTTCACGCGATTCTGCCGGATAGTGCCTGTTGATGATAAACCATTCTTCTTCAAATGTATCATTAGGTCTGGATTAGAGAAAAAGTTGTCAAAGTACACGTGGTACTTACTCAAATCTTCTTTTTCGGTTCCTTCTAACAAAGTAGAAAGTAATTGTATTACTACTCTTGAACCCAATCCAACAGAAGCTAAAACATTTTGTGTGTTATTCCTTGATTTACCTGTGTAAATATCGAGGTCATAGATGTATCCATCAGAAGAACAAAGTGCCCAAATCTTTATTCCAAACCTGATAGGCTTATTCCTGATACACTGCTTGATACCAAATCTACCGAAATATTTCACCGTTACCTCATCTACCGATAGGTTGTAGTCGAAGAAACCGAATTGCATGCAATTCTCACGGAACATGTCATACATCGTTCTTACTTTCCAAACTTTGTAAGTTGGATTTTCATCTTGATGTTTGTAAATACGAATATTCTTCTTGATGGTAACAAATTTATTGCTCGTCATAAGTTCGGTAATGATTGGACACTCTAGGATTCGTTTTGTTGACCAATAATCATAAAGACGTTTTCTAGAATTGAAAATAGTAATCATAATGATTACAATAAATCTTTCTAAATCATTTTTAGACAAATCGAAATGATTCTCAGCAGTAGCTTCCACAACATGATTCTTCATCGATTCCGAGAAGAATAACTCGAATAATTCTAAGGAATTTTTAAAAAACAATGGATAAATAGCTGGCAGATTGGAGTTGTCCTCGATATCAGCAGATATATTATCCAGAGTATAATCTTCCCAATCGTAAATCTGATTCGGCTCCAACAATTTTTGAGTACTTGTGTAAGTACTTTTCGCATGTTCGTAAGAACCTGTAGGAAGATCATGAGATGTTATATCTTCTTCTAGATCAACATCCGAATCTCCATCTGAACTTTCATGATCAGCAGGAACAAATGCTACATCGACATATTGATCTTCGTCAATGTCAGAATCCTCAACTAAATCAGGTAGATCCCTAACTCTCCCTCTCGACATTATCAATTGCGTTATCGACACAGAATGATGTAATCTATTTTTATGAAAAATTCTATTTCTAAAGCCTCGTTTCGAAAGAAAACTTTTTTTTCCAATTGATGAACCACCGTTAGCCTGCCACTCAACCGTAATCTCTAACACGGAAGGTTTTGAAAAAAAATAAGCTCATCCAATTGTATCATGTAACACTACGGTATTCCGCAGGTCTACATCTAAGGTGGATGAGAAGGATGATTTACATGTGAAAAGTTTGTTCCTGTTTTAGACTAACCAATTGAACTCTGACAGAAAAATGTTACATAAGTTTTTGTCCTGTTTTTGCCCGTGGAATCGATAGCTGCATTCAGTTTTGCAAAATTACGAAAGTATGGGTTACTTGTTTGAATAATTCGTTATAAACAATTGTAATCGACAAAAGAAAAAACACGGGTATTTTTTTTGGTTATGCAAAGGATGGCATAGTTTGTTTCTCGATATCTCTGCAAGGTTTTGCCTGGTTTTTAATGGGTTAAAAATTGAGCTATAGCAGTATTTGTAAATGCTAAATTTCATGTGTGGAAGCAAAGTAATTGTATCGGTAATATATAGGGAGAACTCAAATGATTATCTTTAGCGATAACAAATTGTATGATCACACTATTAATTTTATTATCAAAAGATGTGAATCTGTACAGAATTATAAGAATTCTAGCAGTGTCTGTATAGCACTCTTCTTTATTTCTCCTGTCGCTGAATTTCTCCTGCATGGTGGGCATGAATGTTTTCATTCAGACTTCTTCTCTTTTCTGGAAATGAATACACTATTGAAGAAGATATATGAATATTGTTTCTCATGGATAATTGGAGAAAAAATATATGGATGAATGAATAAAAGTTTGCGCGAAGCTATTACCTGCAAGCTGCAATGTATAAGCTCCAAGAAAACTTCTCAATGACAGTCGATTAAAGTTGATATCTGCTATGTCTCTTTCCATAGCTTTCAATAAAATATTCAATGTTGTTTGTTTTACTTGGCATTTTGTATTCATTCATGTGAAGGTAGTCCAACACTGACTACCAGCTTCACACAGACATTGAGAATCAGTCTTACATATGATCCAATTATTTCTTATGCGTTTCCCAACTTCAAAAATGTTTTTATATAGCTCAGAAACACCTGGAATACAAGTAGAAAGGTTGTCATTTGGAATTTCTTGATAGGCATGAAAACATAGCAGTCACTTTTGATCATCTGTAATGCATATTTCGATATTTGGATCATACGTGTAATTGTTGCATCCATTGTCCTTCTATAGTTTCACTTCATGGGGTTAGGAAGTCTTCTGTGCGATGATTCGTAGTTTCAGCAATGTTTATCTATATTGAGTTTATTACTTTGAGTTAAATTTACAATTATCTCCAGATTCACTTAGGCCAGTAGTCTACTCAGAATATTATTACTATGCTAGGACTATCCCTGGAAAATGAATAGATTAAATTCATATCTAGATGTGGACTAGATCGCTAGATTAGGTGATCTACTTACTACGACTATTTTTGGATTCTTATTCTCGGATGATTTAATCTTCTATGGATATATTAATTATCCTGGCGTCTCGGTGTCTTGCGAAGTACTGCAAAAAATCAAGTTCGCGCAAGATTTGTTTATTTCTTTGTGAAAGAAAGATGACAGTCCAACTCCCATCATTTATTTTTCTTTGAATCCGGTCGTATGTAGTCCTGAGTTTTTCCCACATTTTTTTCACCAAATACACTTTGAAGAAATTGAAAAATGAGCGAGGATATAGTTTTGATTACGCGAAGTAAAATATAATAATCCGATATCATTAAATTCCATCGTTGGGAATGTTATTCGTAAATTTCGCACCATAGTTTCCAATAACTTTCGACACTTATTTGAGTCCAAATTATTGGAGTGACCGGCGTCATAGTAAAAGATGTTCGGTTTTATCGTCCTAGCGGTTTTCAATTCAACCCTTTGCATTTTGGCGTTTGCAAATACAATATACAACTGGTAGCGAAAGGTGTAAAAAAGCAACTGTCGAATACACTTTATAAAGACCAAAATTTTATCCAAAAGCAGAAGAAATTTATTTTTATGAAGAGAGTCAACAGCAGGACCGGAATTTTCTCATTGGTCGTCGCGCTAGTCATGATGCGCAGTATATCCGCATAATGTAAAAAAATATACAAGTTTAGAAAACATTTTTGGATCCCTGCCAATTACAATGCGTAAATGATCAAAACTATCTGTAGTGTCGTAAAAAATTTTATTTACGTAGTAGAAAATCTTCATATTTGTTAATCTCAGTGGCAATTCGGATGCCTCAACATAATATTCTCCCCAAATGAAGATGTGAATCTGTAAAGAATTATAAGAATTCTAGCAACGTCTACAGCACACTTGTTCCGTTGTCCTGCTACGATCTTTGAGGGCCAATCCATGATGGAGTTCAAATGAAAACTCCATATATATTTTTATTCAGCGACGCTTCGCCAGCTTGGTTCGCTGGCCTCATCAGGCTATTTATTATCACAAAACAAAACAACAGTAGACATTACAAACACCATTTACATATGTTTCATCAAGAGCAAACAATTTTCCTAACCAGTGTAACAATTAATTAATCCATTATTAAAAATTATGGAGTGAAAGGAACTGACTTCCACTGCCACCATCAAATTTATATCTGCAAGCAAAAGTTAACCAACGTGATCTTATATAGAGTCACCGGTGCTAGGACGTTTGTTGTGGAAAGAGTTATTGACCTTCCTGTACGTGTGGCTAAGTGACTGTGTCTTCTTTTCTATCAAGTGTATATTTATACATATGAATATGAAGCATCTCGGAAACAAGTCTCTTATTGTAATTCTTTTCTCTATCCAAAATTTTAAAACATTATTCCAATCAAAAATATGGGTACTGTTCTTGACAATATGACGTGGTACAGGCAATAGGTCGTTGTTGCATTTTTGATGTTGTAAGGCCTGAAGCCTGTAATAGGCGCATTATTTAAATTTTTGTTGAAGAACCGTTCAAATCGCGTAATTGGATGAGTGGCCATAGCGAATGATAAGGATGAATACCGCCGCGCAACTAATACATGGATCGAAGCGCCTGCGCACGCTATAACCCGTCATACTGAGCATGCCGTATAGAGATATATATCCACATATGTCTAATCCAACGCAACATTTTAATTGTTTAATGCGATTCAATTAATAGAATCTCTCAACATAGAGCGATGAACGGGCGATTAATGTATATAGTAAAAAAAGTTGAACCCGGTCAGACAGCATATGTGAATAGACGGGTGATGGACAAATTGTCGTGTGTTTGTCCATAACTTTTCTATAAACAAATGACACAATTTTTAGAAAAGACTTGGAACAATAACGCTAAGGGACATATGAGGAAGCGATTTATGTGAGCAGATTGAGAATTACATAAAAAACCCTAACAATGGTAAATGTTTATTTCACGAAATGCGTGAGATAAATAGAATGAACGATTTCTCAACATAGATTGTTTCCTTGTGGTACAGCGCACATGAAAAAAAGAATCGCGAATAGATTGGTTCGATATAAATGATGTAACCGATGGACAAAGTTGCGTAAATTTGTCCATCGAAAATTATTGTCAAATTAACATTTATGCATAAGTTCGACAACGCGGTTTTCACGAAGGATGTAAGCTCGAAAGCGCAATGTTGAGCTACCTTACGAGAACGTATCAAAGAGACGTAAAAAAAACGTGAGCAAGTCTAGGATATCGTTTCGCCATGCATAGCGAAATATATATATAAGGGTTTGGCGACAGCGAGAAGGGGCTTTTTCTATCGAGCCTTCGCGCAGCGCGCATCGATCGACGCATTGTCCTACGGATAACAGATAAAGTCTTTGTACGGTTCGCGTCGTAGTTTTTTCACACTTGTATAGCTTTGTAATTAAAATAATCTTATCATTAATGAATTTCTACTTTATAAATGAACATCACGGCTTTTTGAATCCAAACCATATTTGCGCACTCAAATTAAGAAAAAAAGTATATAAAGTCACCTAACTATTAATTGGCAGTGGTGTCTACTCATCCACATGAGTCCCAATATATCAAACCCCACGTGGGAAGCGATATTGGCCTTATGCACACTACACTACATTCTGAGTATTTCAGTCTAATCCCAAGTGGGTAGTGACCGAAAAAAGCGACATGGCAGTTTGATTCTCATATTCAGGTTTATCGCCTATATGCAGATATCATAATGCCGAGATGTTCAATGTTCAGAAATTCTTTCTTTCAATTTTCGTTTTGTTTCGCCGATGTAACATGCAGAACAATCTTTACAGTCAAACTTATACACTACGCCGGTCTCTTCCCATTTTTCCGTTTTGTCTTAGCCAAGTCTAATTACACATGAGAGTTTGTTATTGACTATGGGCACAGTACGAATACTGAAATTTTTCACCGAACCAGTAACTTTGTTAAAGAATCTTTTGTGGTAGGGAATTGATGATGTACACAACGGTTGTGTATCATTACTATTGCATTTTTTTCGGACAAGGGGAATTTGACGGTCTGTCTGAATAAGGTTGATTACATAGAGAAGATGACTGGGGGCTTGGATGACAAACAAACATATAAAGTTGTAACACGCAATCCACTTAGAACATTACAATCTAAAGTCTATAAAATTTTGTCCGATTTGAACAATAAAAAACTGTTAGATAAGCAATATCACAACAAACCTCACACAGTCTGATACCACATTAGCAAAGGCATATGGTCTGCCACAAATTCACAAAGCTGGTAACCCATTGAGACCAATCATCTCTTTAGTAAATAGCCACTCATTTTTTGGCAAAAACTGTATATACAGAATTGAAAAAATGTATCAAACCATCGATTTCACGTGTCAACAACAGTTTTGAAATTAAAGAAACAATCACTAGCCTCGTCGCTGATGAGGCCAGCGAACCAAGCTGGCGAAACGTCGCTGAATAAAAATAAATGGAGTCTTCATTTGAACTCCATATCACGAATTGGCTCTCAAAGATCGTAACTATCACGAATATCTTTTCCAGGTGGAACGTTCATACCTGTAAACCAACGACCAGATGAATCGTGGAAAAAACCCAGAAGAGTGAAAGACGGATAAGTGCCTCAAGAAGAAGTACCTCTGTATGTATTTCGAGTTGCATTAATTAGAATATTATCCTTCACAGTTTCTATGTCCTTGTCGATCAACTGCAATGTGAATTAATTTTTTTTTCCTAATCAATAGGTATGAGAACAAAGGAAAACAGTTTACAAAAAATAAGCCTTCATACCCGTAGGCATGTCTGTTGAATTTGTAGCAGCTCACAAAGCAAAAATAGATTCGAAAGAATCGACAACTAACCCTATTCCTGGCTTAGTCATACAAGAAACAGGAAAGGAGAAAAAGAATGAAAACAAAGGAGTTACGCCAATCACTGAAGATATTGCCTAGACATCAATATTGGAAAAAATCGCAAAATAGTAATCAAAAACCAAATATCCTAATGATAAGCCAAAAGTTTCCAATGTAGTTCCTGGCATACCTACTAAACAAGCAACAGCAGTAGACCCTTTACGTTAAAGAATCTCATGAAAAAGATCAGTGAAATTGAGTCACTCGATAAAAGATTAAGAGTAGATATCAAGAATTAGATATCAAGAAATAGATATCAAGAATCCAGATAAAGAAATGCTTGGAAAGGTCGGAAGAAAATATGAAATCCAACGTGAGATTGACATTCTTAGAGCTAATCAGTAAGGATTATTCTCCATCTAGAACATTATTTACATCCCTAGCAACAACGGTTGCTAGGGATGTAAATAAACGGTAGTTTCGACGAATAGGTGGATTTATATTGAAAAAAAATTGTCCAAAATAATATTTAGTCCTTTCCTTCCACTACAGCAACGGTTGCTAGACACGTGAACAATGGTTGCGATGGAACAAATATAACAATTCAGTGCCTCTGGCCATCGAGTGTGACTTAAAACTGTTTTTCCAGCTTCCAAAACAACGGTTGCTAGGGATGTAAATGAACGGTAGTTTCAACGAATAAGTGGATTTATATTAAAAAAAAATTGTCCAAAATAATATTTAGTCCTTTCCTTCTACTGCAGCAACGGTTTCTAGACACGGAAACAATGGTTGCTATGGGAAAAACAGAGATTTTGTATCCTGTGCAGTTGAAAATACTGAAAACGAAACTTACTTTTTTTTCCCCTTGGCAACGGTTGCTAGGGCGTTTAACAACGGTTACTGAGGAGCTAAGTGGGAAGATTTTGTGTCCTTTGCAATCGAAAGTTATGGACATGGGTCATAGATTGATCATTTCCTACCTTCGCAATCGTTGCTAAGGAGGTAAACAACGGTTGCTATGGAGCAAATATAACAATCCAGTTTTCTTGGTCATCGAGTGTAACTTAAAATTGATTTTCCAACTTTCGAAGTAGCGGTTGCTAAGGATATAAACAAACGGTTGCCATGGATATCAACAGTAGTTGCTATGCGAAAATTCAAATTAGAGCCTCTAAGATCACCTGATAAAAATTTGAAAAAAAAATGAATTTTTTTGAAAATTGGTATACATGGGTTTTTGAGGACGCTGATTACAAATCCGGCCTCAGATTTTAAAATTCAAATTAGAGCCTCTAAGATCACCTGATAAAAATTTGGAAAAAAATTGAATTTTGTCGAAAATTGGTATACATGGGTTTTTGAGGTCGCTGCTCACGAATCCGGCCTCAGATTTTCGGAATTTAGATTAGAGCCTCTAAGATCACCTGACAAAAATTTGGAAAAAAATTGAATTTTGTCGAGAATTGGAAATATTGAAAAGATACTGTATTTTTATGAAAACTAGCAATAATCTCTCGCTCGCTATTGCTCGCTCGAGTCTTTCGTGTGGATTTAAATTGAAATATCTACAAAATATTCTATAATCTTTGATATTCAATTCAGTTTTATTAAGTTGTACTCTTAATTTATCGTAAATAGATAACAATCGACATTATGATGCATATAAATTATAGCCCTTGATCTTCTCTTTTGATCCATAAAACCACATGTTCTTCAAATCATCATTTCCCAAGTTGTTTATCGGATAGAAATTTGGAGAAACATGGTTTTCGGCAACGCGGCAATTTTTCTATGACGTATATTACGCGCCCACGTATATTTTTTTCAATTTTCCACCTCAGATTATGAAAGCGTTCATTTTACTCTATAAATCTGTAAGATCAACTATGAATAGATAACCCATTTATACTATCTTTCCAACGTTTTCAACATTTTTCAACGTTTGTCTGGAACCAAACGTCAAATAATTCTTTTTACGGTCAATAGGCCCCCACAATATCAATTTTTCCAGAACATAGCCAGCTCAAATTGTAGCTCTTGACCTCCTCTTTCGCCTCATAATACCGAATATTCTTCAAAGATCATGTTCCAAGTTGTTTATTACATCAAAATCTTTCGTATGACGAAAATTCGGCTACACATGATTTTCCACAACTTAGATCACGCTCACGCGTCTATTTTTTTGAATTTTTGACCTCAGATTATGAAAATGCTCGGCCTCCTCTATCGATCTGCCAGACCCGATTTCAAAATACTCTAACAAAACATTGTTTCCAAGAGAAAAATATGGGAATCATAATTTGTGTACGGATTAGTTCTAATATAATGTAGATATTTAAGTCCATTAGATATTCTTTCGATCAAACATACCCCATATGGCACCAGATTATAATCTCACGTATTTATCTGAAAGCATAAAAATCGCAAAGTGAACTACCAATTTTCAATTACATACTTCACGCCCACGCATCAATATTTTGATTTTTTCACGATGAATAATTGAAGCGCTAAATGAGCTCTATCGATACCTCCAATCAGAATGTTCATCACGACGCTGTTTCATACCTTTTTTCAACGGTTTATGCGGCACAACTTGATAAAAGTCAGTTTTTTCCATATTTCACGCCCACGCATCATTTTTTCCAAAATTTCCACCATAGAATAGGAAATATTTTCGATTGATCTATAAATCAGTGAAACTCAAATTTGCACCATACAATTATTTCACAGTTTTTTCCAATGGTTTATTGAATACCAAAAAACGCAACTTGAATTTTACTATTTTTGACATCCACGCATTGTTTTTTTCGTAAATTCCAATGCGGAACATGATACCGCAGGCAATTTCCCTTTGATCCGTTTTATTTGTTTATATGGAAGTCAACTCCTTCATTGAAAAATCTTTCCATGCAATTTCCGGGAGGATTAACTTTACAGTATAGTATAGAAGTGTAGATTAGTATCCATGGGTTTTTGAGGTTGCTGATTACGAATCCGGTCTCAGATATGAAGATTTCAAATTAGAGCCTCTAAGATTAGCGAACGAATATTTGGGAAGTTAATGAATTATAATGAAAATTAGTTTCCATGGGTTTTTAATAGGAGTGTGCGGGATCCCGAAATTTCGGGAATCCCGTAAAGAAAACCCGACTCGTCGGGCTCGGGTCGGGATCGGGTCGGGCACGGGATCCCGAAAATATCGGGAATCCCGAAAGTATCGGGAATCCCGAAAGTATCGGGAATCCCGAAAGTATCGGGAATCCCGAATGTATCGGGACCCAAAAAGTCACGGATCCCAGAAAGTATCGAAATGAACGAAATGAAATGAAAGAAAGTGGTGAAAAAAGATGCGTGAATTTTATTCAAAATTACTCAATAACTGTTCAATGTATTTTTGATAATTACTGTAACAATCAACTGTCTTCGAGAGTCAATATGAAAAAGACATCTCACAAATTTCCACATTACATCGATAAATGCAAAATAATCATTCGATTATTCTTTTCGACGTGTATTATTTCTTGACGATCATTGGTACTGGTCGTTTTGCATGTTCTCTTGCGTACTCAGTCAAGGGGCGGTTTCATAATGACTGCGTGAAATAAGAGTTATTAATGATTTTAAAAATGACGGAAACATATTTATTTTTATGATTTCTACCTCAGATTTCAAATTCCAATTAGAGTGGAGAAATGAAAGAATCTCCACGTTTTCGTCCAGGAGTCGAACACGAGTATCAGTCACGATATTACCCGCTAAAGAGAATACTCGTTCACTCGGTACTTGGGTTCCTACTACTCCCAGATAATTGCGTGCGAGCTCTTTTAATCTTGGAAATCTCACTCCATTTGTTTTCCACCAAGCGAAACATGAAAGATTCAACGCGAGGCAATCTTCAGCCAGGTATCGATTGACTTCTTGATTGACGTCAATTTCAAGACTGTCCCTTCCTTTCTGTGACAATGAAATTTGTCTCTGCATAAGCCGCATAAGATTACTCATCTTAGTAG
>JAJGXB010000017.1:312148-322627 GCA_020882725.1 Aphelinus certus
TATTTTCCCGATGCTAGGGTTTCTTGGAAAAGTCGCCTATATCAACTGTGTTCATCGTTCTTCTATTATGAATACAGTGATGTATACATAGACGTATTTTGACATAGACATAGCAAGTATACAATTCCAATGATACTGTTTGCCGTTAAATACATTAAAAATTATGATATTGACTGTTTTCGTTGACATTCACTGTAATGATGGCATCTTGGAATATACTTTTAAAAGACGAGTATGATTTGAAACTCATTTAAATTCTTATTCGTGAAGAAAAGGCATTAAATGTATAATTTTCCTTAATTTTCAGAAGTAATGATTTTCATGACTTTTTTATAATAGCTCATATGAAGTTTATTTACCGAAATATCCATTTAAGCCATATCAGATTCATTCAATTACATCGTAAAGAATAATGGGCTGCAGATTTAACGTCTAAATTCAATGAAGTTTGAGTGTGCCAGTCAAAAACGGTTATTTTTACATCGAGGAGCCATCCATATAATATTTTTCCAAATCTATAAAATATGAATGGAAATGAGAGCACATGTTCAGAAAAATATTTTTATAATATCTCAAAATCAGTAAAAGAAATTGTGATTAGATTCAATGACACCACGTGAAACTTTTTTGAGAAAAAAAATAAAATGTCAAGCCTGATCATTTTCTCCACAAGCGTCTTCCTCAGGAATAAGCGGTTGTATTTGATACAGGATTGATAGCATACCTCTTTAACACACAAGTTCATCAGGATCATATCGAGGACATGGAGTGGAAAAAATTTTGTAGCGATTGAAGACTTTTTCATTTTACACCGCTCAATGTATTCGTGAACATGGAATCTTCCCGAGCAATTTCACCTAAATTCGCGCTTGTGGCACATATTCTTCAAGGAACTTTCTGTGAAAGATGAAAAATAGGTAGAGAAGCCTCTCATATACTTCCTGAACTTCAAAAAATTATTATTAAAATGTCATTAGGCTTTGAAATTCGATTATTTCACGACTGGATCATCGAAAGTTAAAAGTTTTGGGGAATTGCTCATATAAATGGAAGTAAAAGTATATATGCCTTTATAGAACTATTCTTTACTCGTTAGAGAGTTGTACCTTTCAGTAGAAAGGTTCAATACTCTTGAATCTGAAATGCATCTACCAGAATATCATTTCATTTTAATCGCAGTAGTTATTTAATACATTTGCAAAATTATATCATGATTTATTTTATTGACCGATGTTCTGACTTGGTATAGACGTCGCATACTTGGCGGCGAAACGAACAATTCAAATGAGACTACGTTATTGATCTTATGACGAACGTTTAAATTCTGAAATAAGCAAATTCATATTTTTTTTATGTATATTTTTAACCTTTGTCACCTCCGACTTCGAGGTCAATTTCGAACACTTACCATAAGCGCAGGAAAAATCTTAAAAATATGGGGTTTGTTGCATATGAAAGTACTACTCTCCAACTACAGAAAAACACACTTTATCCATTTCGAGAAATACAAAATGGTGGCGTACCAGCTCGTCAAGGGAAAAAAGAAATTTCTACTTCTTCTTCACTAGCGTACTCCTACGGGTCACAATTTTTGACCGAGACCAAAAAATCGAACGGGGTTATGAAGTAAAATAGGAAACTTAGTGAACAACGTACGATTTTGTTGAAATTCGAATTTGGGGTCAAATGGCGTCAATTTGAATTTTTTTTATTTTCTTTTCGCGAAAAAATCGACCAAAAATCGGCCATAAAAACGGTAAAAATCAAAATATCGAAAAAATCGTACGTTGTCTACTGAAAAAACATGTTTCCAGGCTACAGTTAATATTTGAAGTGAATCGGTTGAAAATTGACGGCGCTATGAGTACGCTAATGCCAAAAATTGATATGACTGTATGGCTCGAAATGTATGCTGTTAGTGTATCTCAGTATGTTTTAAAGGTAGTAAGCTCTTCTAGGCTTTAGCCGATGTAATTAAAAAATCGCTGGCCTCTCACTGTGTGCATGTCAGGTTATACCACTTTGCGGATTATGCAAAATCGCAAAACGAGAGGATACTTGGGTAAATAATTTGTTACAAACAATTGTAATCGACAAAAAAAAACACAAGTACTTTTATTTCTGGTTATGCACAAGATGGCGTAGTTCGTTTCTCGATACCTTTGCCAGATTTTGCATGGTATTTGGCATGGTCAATGCCCTCTTCCGAGAGTACGAATGTTTACCCTCATTTTACATCAACAAATTGAACTCCGACAAAAAAACGTTACATAGGTTTTTGTCGTGTTTGTGCCCGTAGAATCAATATCCGCATTCAGTTTTGCAAAATTACAACATTTTGAGTTATTTGTTTAAATTATTTGTTATAAACAATTGTAACAAAAATCGACAAAAATCGACAAAACAAAAAACACGGGTATTTTTTTGTTTATGCAAAGGATGGCATAGTTCATTTTTCGATACCTCTGCCAGGTTTTGCTTGGTTTTTAATGGGTTAAATTTGTAGGGTTCTCAGTCCAAACTTGATTCCTTGTGACGAAATCCATCAGACGATTTGAATTTTGAGTTCAGACGGAAAACATTTACTCACGTAAATCCAAATTTGTTATTGAATGTTCCAAAGTATTCGAGACAGAGTAGGAGGTGCTCAGCACGTGTGTGTGTGTGTGTGTGTGTGTGTGTGTGTGTGTGTGTGTGTGTGTGTGTGTGTGTGTGTGTGTGTCTGCCTGAACCTGAACTCAGCGTATAGAGGATCTCGACACGTATTAACATTGATTTTTAACAATTAATCCTATAAAAAAGGTAGAATAATGAATGACTTACCTATTTTAGACTCTTTACGATTGTTAGATTGGTTCTCGTTTCCAGTCCATGTATCAATTGACTGAGGAAAACATTGAGGATTAGTTCTACTCGATGAATCAACCCTATTCGCAAAAGTTCGAGGTCCTAAACGACCAGCGGCTCTGCCACCACGACCAGACTTTCCGGCTACGCTACGTCCTTTCCTGATAGAACTATGATCTGGTTCCAGCTTGAAATCTTCAACGTTTTTTTCATTTTCTTTATTTTCTCGTCGACGCCCTAAAGACACGAACGGATATGAAATTTGAATCAAAATGTTCATGGTACATGAGTATATTAATTCATGAATTTTTATGAAAAATCTGGTATATATAGCTGGAAAATATCTATTCGCAAGGAAATAAGCTCAAAAAATATGAAAAAGCACTTCTACTCAGAAGAGTATGAGACTTTCTGAGCACCAATCTGGACCAAATTTTTTATGTATGTTCTCTGGTCCAAACAACAACATGCGCGAAAAATTGTAGCACTCAACGCTCCTTCAGTGCCAAGATATTGACATCACTAGCTCATTTAACTACATATTTTTAATGATATTCACACCTACTAGGAGTCACTTGAGAACCGGGTCTGATGGTTGATCAAATTTTTTAGCTTTTTCAATGAGAAAGCTTTGTAATGGGGCGAAATCGACCCATCGAATCTGATCAATTTATGACCCATTTCCATCATTTTCGACGGCGAAGGACACAAAATCTACCCAATCACTTCCTTAGCAACCGTTGTTTACTGCCCTAGCAACCGCTGCTGAGGGGAAGTAAAATTCACGTAAGTTTCGTTTTCATTATTTTTAACTACACAGGATACAAAATCTCCGTTTTATCTATAGCAACCATTGTTTACGTGTCTAGCAACCATTGCTGCAGAAGAAAGGAAGGGCTAGATATTACTTTGCACGCTAGTGGAAAAGTGAAAATATAGGTTTGGGACTCGCTTGTAGGTGATGTTGAAGCCTCTTTGAGAAAGCGTACTGCTAAGGCACTTGGCAGCGGTTTTTGATGTTAGTTTGGCACAAGAATAGGTTATGCTTATAATCCAGAGACTAACACTCTAAAACTTCCAAAATATCCTTTAGAATGCCTTAGTTGGAGCCGTACTCTTCGTCCCAAATGACAATATATCATCTGAAGCGTATTTCCACTCACTGCACTGCACTTGAACACTAATCACTAGATACTATAGCTCAATTCATCCTGAAACAAATGCAAAAAGAGTAAATACATGTATAATCATCAATATTCCCTCACACGTCTCACTCACGTAGAGTAAAACATGAAAAAAATGAAAATAAGGCACTTTTCACTCTGTGCTTGGATACTGAAGCAATGACAACATGTATTGAAGCGCAAGTGACACATATACACTAAAATTGTATGATAATTGAGTATCATTTAGGAACTACAATTCTGAACACTTGTTCTCCAAAATCAGACCATATAAGATTTCTAACACAAATATTCCAATGTCGTATCCCAACAATAAAATCCGTTCCATCTCAGTCTCATATATTCATACTTCCTTCCTAATTGTATTTACTAAAGACCTCTATGGTAACCACAGTATTTCTATCATCGACTCCGAACGCCAATCACATGTTGGTGACCTTCACTATGACATATAGCAGTGATAAAATTATTTCGGAATTTCATTTATTTGATGGATGCATAATAAAATAATTTTTGAATGATCAATAATTATCAACATTGAAAGAATAATCATCATTATTTAATGAATTTTAAGTTGATAAAATGATATAATGATTGATTAATTATTGGAATAATATAATTTTGGGCTCCAATTACTGAAGCATTATTCGAAGTTTCATCCAATTGATGAAACTAATCTATGAATAGCGAAAAATAATTATATCACTGCTAGACAAGGTCTACAATAATATCGTGTGATTGGCGTTTGAAGTCGAAAAGAAAGATACTCCGGTTACCATGGAGATCTTTAGTAAACACAACCATCATCAATTAAATGTGGTACACTGTGAAACTCACACGCAGATTGAGTAATTGAAAGTAAAGTTTTTTTTGTATCAATTATATCAATGTTCTCTAGAATAGGAATAGATAGGCAGCTTCATCGTGTGCAGCTGCTAAATTTTCAATGTGATGGAGAAGCAACCAAATTCAGATATGTACTCTTTTAACCTTTCCCTTGCATCTGTATATTCTGTAAGAATTTCAGGACCAGAAATTTGATTGGAAATAACAAATAACAGTAAGTAGAGAATTTGTGTTATAAATCTTATATGGTCTGATTTTTGACAACAAGTATACAGAATTAAAGTTCTTAACGATGAAATCCAATTCTGACACTCAACCATCATACAATTTTAGTGTATGTGTGTCACTTGTGCTTTGATACATGTTGTCATTGCTTCAGATCCAAGCACAAAGTGAAAAGTCGCAAACCGTGCCTTATTTTCATTTTTTCATATTTTACTCTATGTGAATGAGACATTAAAGTAAATATTGATGATTATACACGTATTTACTCTTTCTGTATGTGATTCAGGATGAATTGAGCTACAGTATTAGTGTAAAAGTGCGATGCAGTGAGTGAAAATATGCCTCCGATGACATATTGTCATTTGGGACGAGAAGTACGGCTCCAATTAAGGTATTCTAATCAATACTTTGGAATATGGAACAATAAATCGTAGACTAAATCTTTATTTTCACGAGATTCCGAAAGCATGGTTAACTTGTTTCGATCAGACTGCTTTTGATATTAAAAAAAATATATAAACTAAGCAATATACATAGTGTACGAACTATCGAAGAAAAGCATGATTATTTCTCACGGATAATTCTAATTCACAACGATTTACATTAGGATATTTGAAAGGGGATGAAATGATTTCCATTGCAACTGACAATCTTGTATACGAGACGTCAAGTGGGTGAAGTCAAGAATTTTTCGTGATTCTGTTTGGAAAAATACATTCATATCAGTAACGAGAACACTTACGATTTCTTCAGATTTTCATATGCATGAATGTGAAACTTTTATATGTTCCCCGGTACTACAGGAAGCTAGCGGTAGATTTCAAAATTTTCACGCAGCCTTAGTCTAGAGCTCTAAATATCTCTATGAATTTGACGTATATTCTGTCAGCTGCATGGAAGAGGTCCGAACATATATTGTCGGGTTAACTCAAATCACACTGCAAGTTATTCACTTTATAAATTAATTAATATGAGCCAATTGCATGTGTGAATACATTGAAGTGTGATCTGAGCCAATCCACCAATAACTGTTCGAAACTTAACCATGCTGTTCGCACAATAGCTGCTCCAGTCTAGAACTATATAGAGCTCTAGAATAAGAATGCGTTGGAACTCCAAAATCTACCGCTAGTTTCCTGTAGTATCATCACCTATCAAAGCTCATCACCTAGATAGTGTGAATTCAGACCTAGTTACTCCATAAATTACGTGTTCATCAGAACCGACGAGTGATTATTTGCCACGCCATTTCTAGCCAAAGATCCCTTTCCTGCTTACACGAGATACTGCAAAGGCCTTACCGTTATTTAAAGGGGCAGTTGGGCAAAATACCCCTGTATTGGTGGGAATGTTTGTTACGGAGGTGACGCGATCGGTATTTAGCTGCGTAGGACCGCTCGGTCACTTACAATTCTCACATCCGTCCGGCACCTAGTAGTCTTTGGCTGGAGCTTGGCAGCATCGGAGTCGTGTAGTCCGTGGCGCACTGGGACGTATATCTGTGTGGACTCGGGATAGATGTTCGGTATGGGGAAGGGTGTTGCAACATAAACCCCCTGACGTGCACTAGCACTAATTCTCTTATTATTGTAAAATTTAACAATGTACACTCGATCCCGTGTGGTTGGATGGCTCTTAGGATATTACGTTCCTTTTGTGTGAATCTGTATGCTACGCGTTCGCGGGGGAGCTGCGCCGCTCGCGTGCTCTATGTCCGGCCACCCGTGTGGCATCCGTGTTAAGTGGGGACCAACTCGTCCGTGTCCGCCGCGGCCGCGTCTTGTATAAGCGTCGTGACGTCACGTGACGATACACTCTCGGGGCGCAAAGCGCGGGCGCGAAACGGTTGGAAAGCGCAGTTGCACTTCGTTAGAATTACCTCTCCCTCATAGAGTGATAACAAGCGCGTATTTATAACTACGAAGCACGCTTGCTTCGTTACACTTATACATATATTTAACTATTTTACATCGCACTCATTTTACCTGGCAGAACGTTATTGATGAGAAATTACATTCACTCACCGATGGGCCTGTCCCCGATGAAAATATAAGTAGAGATGCATCCTGATCTGGCCAGATCGTTCTCTTATGCACTAGCGGACAATAAGAGTTGCACTGCAGTCAGACACATGTACATTCGTCTGCACATCCATTCGCATATATATATACGCTCATACGTGCACATTCTTACTCATATCGCTGCTTCTTGGCGCAACTCAAGTAGCATGTGGGGAAATGCTCATCGCAAATCTGTGATGAGTCTCTAGATGGAATTCGTCATTTTACAATTTCGAAAATTTGGGCGTGGCAAGGCTAGGTCATAACAATACACTACCCTGTGCAAGCTCCTTCTTGTTTATTACCATGCTCAAAGCACATCCATAATATGGATTGATTGTTAATTAATACGTCGGTGATACCATGTTTATCTTCCAAAATCGATTATTCCGTTGATTCTCGTCGATCCACGTGAGAATTCGGACACCAACGAGTATTTACTAGGAATTATTGGGAACTTCCCAGAAAAAATTAGACGAATGATCGAGAAATAATAGTTTATCTTTTCTTTAATTGTTTTGTATACCGCTGTATGAATGTCGTTCGAAACTATCGAGAAGTGAACTCACTCATAATCAGTTTCAACAGATCGAAATATAAACACGAGTGCTCTCATGAGTTGTGGTTAAAAATCCGAAAACAATGATGCGTGGGTGTTTTTGGTATCTCAAGTAGAATGACTCATGACGGGACGAACATCGAGCGTTCGAATCAGACTTCCAAACCTCGATTCAAACTCTCGTAAGCAGAAGATTTAAGCTGGAGCGCGTGGGATCAGCGGGGCACGGCACAAACAAGAGCAGGAAACCTTTTCCGGCAATAAAGGACGCGGTCGAAAAATTTTTTTAACGTAGTTGAATGAGGAAATTGCAGCTAGGTAAGGGCTGCCGTAGAGGGTGTGAAGTTCGAAGCACAAGTCAATAGTGGCACGAAAAAACACATCTTACAGCAGGACGCGTGCGAGCAGATAAACATGGCAAATAACGGAAATTTTAAGCTGGACGATCGTAAATTAAGATTATTAGATTTAGGTGGACCATTCTACGGAATAAGAGGTGTTATAATACCAACCTAAATTGGACAGTCACCATCTTAATTATTATTAGGGGATCCGATATTGAGTGTAATTAAAGTAATTTTACAGAAAGGTCCAATAATCATGCTATTAATAAAAGCAGAGTATATACAGCTAGTATAGTCAGAGGTCCAAGTCAATCGGATACATTCCATATTAGAAAGAGTCAACATCAACTTCAAAAGAGAAGTTAGAGCATTAATAAGTAATTACAGCCCGAGAGAGCTGAAAGAAGTCCCCTAAGAGCTTGCAGATGAGCTCAAGGAGTCACGACCGGTAGTCAGTCGAAAGATACGACTGTCGCCAGCGGACGAACGAGATCAATTAGATGATTGGCTATCACGGGGAATCATAAAATTGTGTAAATCGGATTATGCAAGTCCCATACTCGTGACGTGGAAAAAAGACGGGCGCGCGAGAATTTATATTGATTAAAAACTACTGAATAGAATCGTGGAGAAAATGCATCACTTGGTGCCTATAATCGAGGAAGTAGTTGTTGTTGGTTGTTGGCGAATTCGACACTCGACCTTGAAGACGGATTTTTTCAGTTTTGGTAGCGCGGGAGTGTCGAAAAATTTCAGCGTTTATCACACCGTGGAGCCAATCTTTGCCAACGAAAGCGCCTTTCGGTTACTGTGATTCTCCTAAAATTTTCATTTGGTATCTTGGATTTATATTCGCTGACTTGTTGCGTAAGAGAATAATTAGGTTGTTCATGGATGGCATCTACATTGAAGTGCAGAATTCTCAGGGAGCGTTAGAGAGATTAGCGATGGTATTGGCGGTCGCGGAAGAACATGGTTTACAATTCAATGGTAAGAAATGTCATTTTGCAACGGTCTTGATCGAATCTCGCAATCAGTCAAATCAATTCGATACATACACTTATAATGCATTTCAAAATTCCAATCAGGCTAACATATGATCATGACCAATGCAACACGCGGCTCGTCCATCTTATATCCATTCTGTATATCATGATTCTTAGTAGTAACCGATTCATTGATATCACATATATACATATAAATATTCCTGCAGAACTAATAATATCGGCCTATAATCAGGCAGCATGCACCATCGATCGAAAGCTCATGACTCGAGATCATTATAACTGACGATTTGAATATTCCCAGATAATAAGACATTATAGTAATAGATCGGAACCACCCATTATTAAGTAAGTACAGCCTGGCTCTCGGTGACGCTGGCGCTGATCCTGGCGCACGCGCTCGTAGACGAATCGAGTCTGCGCGGTTGCGACTACACCAGCTTTGGGGCGGGGATGGAGTTGCCCCACACGCCCGGAGAAAACAGTGTTTTCTATGGGCAGGTGTAACGCCTGGAATGTCGTCGGGGTGGTGGCGGGGACACTCACGCGCACATGTACACAAGTACGGTCGTTCACGTCCCGGCGCGGATGAGGTGGTAGAAGCGGCGCGTGCTATTTAACACAAAGGTCGACGCGAGAGTGAGTGTCCTTCCTGTTCCCGCGCGGCTCGCTTGACGACCCCCCCCCCTCTCTCTCTCTCTCTCTTTCACGGCACATTCCCCATATATATATATATATATATATACAGAAAAGTGTCCCATTTATTTTTTGCCTCAGAGGTCATTTTCAGGGTGTAAATTAAGGTTGAAAATGCCTCTGAAAATGCAAAAACAGCAAAATCAGCAACTCTACCTATTTATTAAACAGGGTTAAAGTGCTCGGAAAAATCTGAAAAAATTCTGGGAATTCGGTACGATGCCCTAGAACTTAAAAAAAATTTTGAGCTAAATTAAATTTTTTCATGTTCGATCCCACAGAGAATACTCCGGTGATACTCCGCGCCTTGTAACCCCAAGACATGTGTATATGTCTATACAAGTATATGGGCAATTCTACCAACTAGTACGATTTTGAATGATATGTATTTTTTCAATACCCAAATGCTGGAAATGAAAAAAAAAACTAAATATGAAAAATTTTTTCTCAAAAATTGGAAAATTTAATTGTGATAATGATATGTACAACGTGTTACTTCTTCGTTTACATCTGCAGCATCTCACTAAGAGGTCGGATTTTTTACCTGTAATCTACCTTGGGATCAGCATAACAATACCTGATAGTTTTCATTAATGTGCTATACATATAAAGACTACTTACATGTAAGCGAAGCTTCGTGATGAAATTTTAGTATAGAATTATGTTCAGCCTTTTCAAGCTACAGCTTTTTCAGCGACCCACAACTCTCAAATG
>JAJGXB010000017.1:351481-363009 GCA_020882725.1 Aphelinus certus
TTTTTTCAAAATTCAATGTTTAAACAATGGCCAAGGACACTGAATTGTTGTATTTGCTCCATAGCAACGGTTGTTTACCTCCTTACCAACCGTTACGAAGGTTGGAAATCATTAATTTATGACCTATTTCCATCATTTTCGACGGCAAAGGACACAAAATCTTCCCAATTAGCTCCTTAGCAACCGTTGTTTACCACCCTAGCAACCGTTGCTAAGGGGAAGAAAAATTCATGTAAGTTTCGTTTCCAATATTTTCAACATGCTATAGAGAAAATTGGAAAAATTTGGTGTCTTTTGCCCTCGAAAATGATCAAAATGAGCCTTCAAGTGTGCTAAATACGGACCGGATCGATTTTGACCACCGCATTAAAACGTATGACAGTCACAGGATGAATTGATCGAAAAATTATGCAGGTCCAAATATCTCGCATCATGTAGAACCTAGAACCGTTTGCTTTGTTGCATTTGATGAAATCATAAGAGAGCCCGGGCAGACATCAACCCTCGCGACAAAGTTAGGTCAATTGAAAAAGAACACTTTACACAGTCACAAAATACGAATTGAACTGATTAAATAATTTTTTTGTAAACAAATCTTTGAAAAATGAATGATAGTATCTACGCTAGTGGAATGGTGAAAATACAGGTTTGAGATGCGTTTGTGGGTGATGTTGAAGCCTCTTTGAGAAAGCATACTGCTAAGGCACTTGGCAGCGGTTTTTTTCTTGGTTTTTTCCCTAGAATCGATTGGCACCATTAGGTTTTTGAATTTACGACTTAGGATGCAATTTGTTTAAATAATTATTGTTTAAACAATAGAAATGGAAAAAGAAAAAATACGGGTATTTTTTTTTTTCAAAAAAGCACGCGATCGAATAATTAGTTTTACGGTATCTCCGCTGGTCTGGCCATGGGCCTTAATGGGTTAATGTTACCTCTCCACTTTAAACTCCATACCTAAACATTTTTTCAATAAACTTAATACTAGATTATACATGTCTCAAATGAACATCAGTTATATGAATTAATGCTAGATTATTATTCCAAATATGTATGAGTTGTCGATCTTTGAGGGCCAATCCAGACCAATCTGGATTGGCCCTCAATGATCGACAACTTATACATATTTGGAATTATGGAGGGTGCACAGCATAAAACTAGATTATTATTGTAGTGTGCACCCTCCATAATCCAAATATCGTGTGAATGGTCGATCTTTAAGGGCCAATCCAGAGTGAAGTGGAAAAGGAAAATGCACAAAATCCACTGCATATTGAACCCTTCGAGTCATGCTTTTTTTTACTTCATATTTTGGTCAAAATTTTTGTACTCGGGGGTTTATGGGATCGCTAATCTGAGGTTAAATTTTCAAAATTCAAAATGACGGATCCAAGATGGCGGACAAAATTTTTGAAAGTCACCCAAATTTGATCGAATTTGGTACACAGGGGTTTTCGAGGTTGTTGATCAATTTTATTTTGTATACCAATTTTAGTGAAATTTGATTAAAGTTCACAAATTTTGTCTGCCATATTGGATTCGACATATTGGGTTTGAAAATTATAAAAACATAACCTCAGACTCGTAATCAATAATCTCAAAAACCCCTGTGTACCAAATTTGATCAAATTTGGTGGGCTTTAAGAAATTTTGTCTGCCATCTTGGATCCGCCATTTTGAATTTTTGAAAACTAACCTCAGATTTGTGAGGAAACTCGCGGGCCCCAACAATCGGCGTGAGCCGCACCGAGAGACGCGCACGCGGCGACATCCCCATTTCCCCCTCGATTTCCGCCCGTTCCTCGTGCTCGTCCGCGCCGGCAAATCTTCCCCAAGCTCGCTGGTTAACACCCACGGGTAATCAGGGGCGGTCATCGGCCCCTAACTCGGAACATGCTTGAGGGCAGTCCCTGCCCGGTTCGTCGATTTGCGGGCGAACGGGCCAGAACTCCGCTACGAAGCGGTTACGAGACGAGGGAGCACCCCGTTGCAGTGTATAGAGCTAACTGCAGTAGTCTTAGATGCCATCGGATACATTGGTGTGTTTTTTTTAAAAATCTCGTTGAGCTTCCTATACGTGTGATTGAGGTGTTGTGTGTCTTCCTTCCTATTGAGTGTGTGTTGGTACATATTGATGTGGAATATTTCCGAAACAAGTTGTTTCTTATAATTCGCTTCGCGGTCTGAAATTTTAACGTTATTACAATCAAAAGTGTGCGTACTGTTTTCTATGATATGGAATGGGACCGGTAGAGGTTTATCAATAATTTTTTGATGTTCTGTGATTCTTCTTCTGTGAATCTTTTAATTTTCTCTTCATCACTCCAATTTAACACGCCAAACAGTCGTTGCAACAGACCATTTACACGATATTTTAATGCTAGGTTATTTTCTGTATCGAATATTTGAGAAATATTTTCGATTCTGAATAGGAGTGCGAATCTTATCAAATTCATCGCTAAGATGAACTCATCGTCAGCTAATAGAAAAGCACTAGCTTCCAGAGTCTACTGTTGAGTCAAGTAGCCTGTCGAACATAATCTGTAAGACCAGCAGTAGAAGCGCAATGATCTGTTATGTAAGTGGCTTTTATTTTCTTGTTCCTTATTTTACTGACTACGTATGCTTTTCGAACTTTAATATCGGCAACTTCCAGTAGTTTTTTTTTACTCACTTCTGGACTGGTTGTGGATTTGTAAGGAAGAACTTGCACAGCAATTTTATCTTTCGCACTATTTGCATCGAGCTCATACTTCACAGCTCTTCGTAGATTCGCCATACAAGAACTAAAAAGATGTTGATTCTCGCAGAAGCTTCTTGCACAATACCGAATCCCTCAACTAAATTTTTTACAACTGGCGGAACGTCTTTATGGATATTTGTCCCATGTTGACTGATATAGTGACAAATAACTGATAACTAATAAAATACTATTGACCTATTCGCCGACTTATTACAATACCCCATCCCATAACTACATTTTTCACCACTATTAGAATGTCATTCACGCACATTTGTCCCATGGTGTCTAAACAGACTAACAACTGGCATGAATTGCCATTCTGACTTTTTTCTCAACACTCGACATAAGCTAGCGCTGTGCTGTTTTTGCTAAACCCATTAACGCCCAAACGGCCGCTCGACGGCCGTTTTTTTGAGCGATAGATTTCATATGGTTATAATGGTTCAAAAAATTTGAGAAGAACATTTTCTTGTGCAAAATTTTGGCAGCTTTCCAATTCTCAATTTAATTTTGATGAAATTTTTCGAAATTTTGATTTTTTAAATTTTCAAAAAAATGCAAATTGCTTTGAATCTTCTAAAAAAAATTGAGAATGTTCCCTGAGTAATTTTAGAACTTTTTGTTCTCATAAATTTTTCGATTTGCCGACTAAAAAACAGAAAAATTTCTAAGAAATAATTTCATTATTTTTTTTCTCAAAAACTATAGATCAAATCAAAAAAATTATAAGAACAAAAAAGTCTTAAAATTACTCAAAGAACATTCTCAAATTTTTTCAGAAGTTTTTAAGCAATTTGCGTTTTTTTTGAGAATTTGAAAGATCAAAATTTTGAAAAATTTCATCAAAAAATTCTTCAAAAAATCAAGAGTGTTCTTCAGGTGATTCTAAGACTTTTTTGTTCCTAAGAATTTTTCGATTTGACCCATAAATTTCGAGAAAAACAATTCCAAGTTAAAAGCTACAATTTCTTCGGTCGGCCGCCATTTTGGGTCTTCCAACAATAAATTTGAACAATTAGAACTATGCCAACTCTTAGTTTAGGGTCCATGGACGCTCGAAATTCACTTCCCGGGGTTCGTTGCGACCGGTTTCCATGTTTTACGGTCGACACAAAAAAAAATTTTGACTCGAAATTCTGTGTTTTTTTGCAATCAATTGTTTATAACAATGAGGGCGTACATTTAACCGAGATAAAAGTAACGGAATCGGAAAGCTGACAAAATTTTGCACAAGAAAATGTTCTTCCCAAATTTTTTGAACCATTATAGCCATATGAAATCTATCGCTCAAAAACCGGCCGTCGAGCGGCCGTTTGGGCGCTAATGGGTTAAGGGGGTAGCCTAGCTAAATTTTAACATGGTTAAAAAGAAATCGTACGAGGCTGTAAATTTATATTTAAATTCATTTTTTTACGGCGGTTTCAATGACGTATCGACCACCCCGGAAAAAAATTCTTTTAATTTCGGGTTCCTCAATACAATGTCCACAAACGTACGTATCGGTTTCATGATTAGACTTTTAGGAGCTGAGAAAAAAAATCCCAAGTACGTTCTAAAAAATTAAAAAAATTTTTTTACAGAGAAAAAATTTTTTTCCGGGGTGGTCGATACGTCATTGAAACCGCCGTAAGAAAATGAATCAGAATATGAATTCACAGCCTCGTACGATTTTTTTCTCAACCATGTTGAAATTTAGGTAGGCTACCCCCTTAATGAACTACTTTTGCCTGGGCCAGGTGATGATAATCTAGAAGTTTTCAGCCTCAGAAGTTAGATAATCTATAACTTTTCAGCCGCTCCACGCTTTTCCACGCGCAATTTCTCATGTTCGCTACTCAATTACTCGAATATAACGAACAAGTCTCGTTTTCAGAAGGGCTATATTAACGTAAAAAATACCAGCTTTTGAACTAGACTGTTTGAAAAAATAAAAAAATAATTTCTCTTTGCAATTTGGTCAGTTTTATGTTTTTTTATCTGTGGAAACGGAAAAATAAATCAATTCAACAATATTTTTTTGGTATGTATATATCCAATTCGATATTTAGTTGATCCAATCATGGTAAGTGTGTAAGCAGACGCGAATAGGATTTACAATCACTCCTCGCCAAAAGGTTTGCGCGGTTCACTGGTGCTTTTAATCACGGTCGCCACTTATTTGCTCGAGTGCAAATAAGAAAACTATGGTTTCTCCTTATCAACAATTATGCTTGTATATAAGGGTAAGGTAAGTTATGAATGCAATAAATTGTGAATGCACTGTCTATTTATGTTTTTTCACTTTCACTAATTTATTCTCACTATTGTTACAGGTGTGACTTAACGCATTACACCAGCGGAGTTACAATGGTAAGTTACGGCGGACTCGGAGACACTCGACGATGTGCGCGGCACGCTTGCGGATTGTGAACTGCCCGTTCGAATCTGGCGCGCGCGCCCTCTTATAGTATGACCGCTCCCGTGACGGTGACCGCCCGGTCCACTGTGCGTATCCGTTCGGTCAGTGCTAGCGCGGCCGCTCGGTCCGCGTGTCGGTCGCCCGTTCGGCTTTCGCGTTTCCAAATATCGTTTGTGTACATAATCTAACCGTTGTCTTTATTTTACAGTGTCATGCGTTGCACATGTACGTAGTACAGTATGGCTCCTGGCTACACCCCCGCCTGCCCTGGTTATCCGGACAAATCCTGGTTACCGGTGCCGAGTGCTGTGGTACGACGAGAGGTTAGGGTCCGGATTTTCCTGATCGCCATGGCAACCCGCAGAAGCACGTGTCGGATGGACTTGGTTAGGCGTACCAGCGCAAGTTAACATATACACTTACTTCTTTACTGGGCTTATTATATATGTGTGATACTTTCATCCGTACATTAAGGTATAGTCGATTTATTTTTGATGAGAGTAACAATTCAACTTATTGTCTATGTGTAGCTTATTTAACTTACTTTCATATATTTTCACGCAGTTTGTTTTGTTCAGAGTCGCTTGTATGTTTGTTCAAGTGTTATTCTAGTGTAATTATTTACCTTATTGTCTATGTGCAACTACCTTTTGTCATAATTCCAGAGTCGCTCCTATGTTTAAACTTAATGTCTACGTAACTTACTGCAACTTAGTTTCTAAGATTGTTTTTGCACTTATATTTGTATAACTATTATAGTCCTTAGTTTTTTTCACTCATTTCACTGCTTAATACTCGACTTACTTTTGAGACATGATCTTACTTTTGAGATATGATTTACATAAAAAAAAAAATTTTCTTTTTCACTGCACATCACTCACTGTCGTTGCTGCTGATGCTGTAGACGTCGTTCTGGACGGTTTCCACGCTGCCTCCCATCTGCAGTAGTTTCACCAGTAGCTGCTCGTTCGTGAGTCCCTCCGTCTTCACTCCTGGCGCCAGCTGAAGTAATTGTTTCAGTATCGGCGCTCTCTCCTTTTTGCGCCTGTTTCTTCGGGATGTTGCGTATGATTTCTGTTTACCTGTGTTATTTTTGAATTTCCCTGTTGGGTTGCGTTTCCATTTTGGCGTGAGCACTATGTCCTTGTTTTTATTCATTCCACTTATTGTGTTTTCAGGTGCGTCCGGATCCTGTTCTGCCGTGTAGTATGTCGTCTCCTGTCCCTGGATAACACTTAGCGAGTTGGGATGTTCAATTTCCTGATGCAACGCTGTTTCCTGAGTGTCGCTGGGTATTGCCTGAATCTGATGGTGTTGATCGATATAACTCGTGAAGTCTAGGCATATCCTATCTGTTCCTTGTGGCTCTATATTTTCTACCTGTGCCCATTGTATATTGTTGTTGTCGTCCCTGATAATTGGTGTGTTCAAGTTGCTGCTCGCCAGGAATCCCGCGTTGTCGTGTATCCATTGGCCGACATCTCTTGGTGTCTCCGGAAGATCCAGGTCATCGTACCGAATGAAGTTCGGCTCCCACTGAACGCCGCATTCGTTAAGTTTTAGGATGCGGTCGATCTCTTCGCTCGTGATATTGCATATGTCGTTGTTCTCCATGTTTGGTTCCACTTCGCATTCATCTGCTGCATCCGCAATCTCGTTTGAGATGTTATTATCAGTGCCCACCGTTATTGTCGGTTGTCTCATCTGGCTTTCCTCCTCGTCGATCGAAGTTTTTTCTTTCTCTGTTGCCTCCCTTTCTCGTTCATGAATTGTTTGCAATATTTTCTCCGTATGTGTGTCAATCAACTCTCTCTCCCGGCGTAGTGCTGCTGCTTCGCGCTGAAGAGCCTGGATCAGCAGCATCTCCTGCTTGCGCACCTTTTCCCTTGCCTCGGCAATGTGACTCTCCATTCTTTTCTGCGACTTGTGTCTGTTTTGGTGGCTTGATCGAAACTGACCCTTGAATTGATTTGCTCCTCTATTTATGCTGTTTTTGAATTCGGTTTGACCTTCACCTTGCTGTTTGCTTTGACCGTACGGTCCGCATTTTGTGTTTTTGCAGGTGATGATTATTTCTTCTTGTCTCGCGTCTATTATCATCCCTAGTTGTTTTATTATGTCCATTCCCAATATCATTGGTACGATTTCATTTTGTAGAATCATTAATTTTGTGTTTATTGTCTGTCCCAATATCTTCATTTTGATATCGGCCGCTCTATCTATCGATGTTTTGAATCCGTTTATTCCTTGCACTTCACGTGTGTTTATTTTCTGTGGGGTAATGTTGCATCCTTGGCTGTTTAGAAAATCGATTGTATATGATGATATCGCCGATGATGACGCTCCTGTGTCGATCATTGCTGTGGATTCCGAACCACCTATTTTCACCATTACTCTTGGACTCTGTTGAATAGTTGCTATCTTTATTTGGGTGGTTTTTCTCTCCTTGTATGGTTTGATTTGTCTTGTGTTGTATCTCCCAATTATCTTGTTTGTTTTTTTATTTTTTAACACATAGCTATTCTTATGGTATATTTCATGTATCACGTAGGGTCCTTCGTATAGTGGTCCCATTTTCTTTGTGAATTTTTTGAGTTTATTAGATAGTTTGTGTATTTTCTTAAGTACCTTGTCTCCTGGTTTGTAGTTTATTGTTTTGTTTGCCAAGTTGTGTTTGGCATTTCTTCTTTCAGATTCAAGCAACATTCTTCGTCTGATTTCCTCGTTGCTTATCTGTTTGATGTTTAGGTCATTTATTCTTCCACCCAATTGGAGTGGGATTTCTATTCTTTCCTTTCCTTCTATTTCAGCGGGAGCTGTCCCTGTTGCACGATGGCTGGTTGAGTTAATGCATAGTTCAATTGGTTGTAGCATTTGTTCCCATGTTGTCTGTTTTTTGTCACAGCATGATCTTAATAGTCGTCCAATTTCTCTCATTACTCTTTCCACTGGGTTCGACTGTGGATTATATGGTGACGTGGTAGTCATTCTTATGTTGTATTTGTCGCATAATGCCTTCCATTGTTTTCCCACAAATTGTTTAGCTTGGTCTGTCAGTACCCTGTTCGGTACTCCTTCTGTTTTTAGGTATTTGTTCTCTATTGTGCTGCATACTACGCTTGCTGTAATTCTTCTCATTGGGTAAATCTTCACGTATTTCGAGAACAGGTCTTCAATTACTAGTGCGTATCTGTTATTCAGTCTTGATGTTGGTAGGGGGCCAAAAATGTCTATGGCCACTGCTTCCTTGATCCGTTTAGGCAGTTCGAAGTATCTTTCTCCTTCTACATTACGATTGTAGTGTTTCATCTTTTGACAGTGATCGCATGTGGATGCGACGTCTCGTGCCACGTTGTATGCCTCTTTTATGATGAAGTTTTCTCTTATAAATTTGAACAGTTTGTCCGTCCCAAAGTGCATGATTAGCTGGTGTGTGGCCATAGCTACCTGGTATGCCATTTTTTCTGGGATGGGTATTTTCCATGTGTTGTCATGTAGCACTCGAATAATCCCTTCGCTTGTCTTTTCCGTCGTGTCATATTTTTCTATCACTTTCTCTATGTACTCGTCCTTTGTTTGTTCTGTTATTAGTGATTTTTTTATTTTTTTCCATTCATTTTCTTCTATCTGTGCCGTTCTGATTTGTATTTCTTTATTGTTGTTTGTTTCTTTCTTTGGTAAATATCTCGACAGGGCATCTGCGTGTTTGTTATATTTCCCTTCGATGTGTTTCCACGTGATATCGTATTGTTGTAAATTCATGATCCATCTTGCTATTCTATTGTTGGTCAATTCAGTTGTTTGTATGAATATTAATGCCTTGTGATCAGTTCTTATTATCATCTCTCGTCCTGCCAGCCATGGGTGCCATTTTTTTAATGCATATATTACTGCTAAACCTTCGAGTTCCGTTACCGTGTATTTTCTTTCGGCCGGTTTTAACGCTCGGCTTAAGTAAGCTACTGTTTCTTCCTTTTCGCCCTTTGGTTCGGTCTGGAACATTCGTGCTCCTATTCCAATGCAGGATGCATCAGTTTCCATGCCTATTTTCCAACTTGCCTTCATAACAAACAGCTCTTTTGCTTCCTTGAAGCATTGCTTTACCGCATTCATCGCTTTGTTCTGTTCTTCTCCCCACGTGAATTTCACCTTGTCACTGAGAAGATTCTCTAGTAGCCGAGTTGTGTTTGATAGGGCTGGGATGAACCTTCTGTCCCAATTGGCTAGTCCTAGGAACGACTGTAGTTGTTTCTTGCTCCTGGGTATTGGAAACTCGATCACATTTCTTTTTGTCTCTTCTGTCATTTTTATTTTTGTCTCATTCAACACGTGTCCTAGGAATGTCACCTCCCTGACGCCTAGTCTTGATTTATCCTTGTTTATTGTCACTCCGCCTTCTCTGAGTTTCTGCAGTACTTTCCTTAATATTTTCACGAATTGCTTCCACGTTTTTGCTACAATCAATATATCGTCTAGGTATATTATTATGATGTCCTCGAGTTCTTTCCCGAGTATCTTCGCTAATCCTCTAATGAAGGATGCTGAGGCCGTTTTGATTCCAAACGGTAATCTTAAGAATACATACGTTTGGGACTTGAATCGAAATCCTGTGTACTGCTGGCTGTCCTCCTCCAGTTCGATTGTCCAAAACGCTTTGTTTATGTCAAGTTGTGCCATCCACTTTGCGCCTTCCAACCTGAATAGTATCTCTTCGATCGCTGGTGGCTTTGCATGATCTGACTGCATTCTGGCGTTGACGCCTCTGGCGTCTAGACACATTCGTAACTCCCCGTTCTTTTTTACGGATATTACTAATGGGTTGATGAATTCCGTGGCTGCCCTTTTTATTATTCCTTGTTTTTCTAGTTGGTTTAATTGTTTTTGGATCTCTTCTTCGTGCATCTTGGCGATGGGATACTGTTTAATTTTGAATGGTTCTTTGTTTTTCATTTTTATTGTGTGTTTGTATCCTATCATTTTTCCCGTGGTGTTCGCGAATACGTCGCTGAATTCATTTTTAATCTCTTCCATCTGTCTTTCTCTATCTGAATCGTTGATTTCCTCATTTACTTCTTCCATTGAGAATATGTATTTCTCGTTTGAGCTGAGTTGGATCTCCTCTTTGACCCCATTTATTTTCACTTTCCCTTTTTCTGTGTCTATTATAACTTTGTGTTTTTTGATGAAATCAAATCCCAGTATTAACGGATTTGATAGCTTCTTTATGACTATCCCTGGGTGTAGAATTTCTCTATCTTCGATCTGTATTTCTAGCAGTACCTGTTTGTTTATCGTGGTCTTGTCTCCCAGTGCCCCTCGAACGACGGTGCTGGGCGCATTTAGCTTCTTGAAGCTTTTTGCCTCCTTCTCTATCTTAGTCATCATTGCTTCCGAAATCGCTGACAGTTGTGCCCCCGTATCTAGCAGGGCTGGTATCTTCATTCCGTTGATCTTCAATCGTATCACCGGACACATGATCTTCGTTGTCATGATTGTGTCGTCGTCGGAGTCACTTCCGAGCTCCTGTTCTGTGGCAAAGGCTTGCATTCTTCGCCTCCCTTCACTTTTTTGCATGGTATTCATGCCCTCTCCTTTTATCTTGTGGAAACTCCGTATGTTAGCCTCGGCTTGCTCGTCTTCTGTTGCTTGTGTATTGTGTTCTCCATCGCTGTCTTCTTCTTCTGGTGTGTATGTGAAGTCATCATCGGTTTCCTCTTCTTCTGATGACTCTTTTTCTTCCATTACTCTGATTTTTTTCTCCCCTGTGGAGCCTGCGTTTCTTTCGAACTTCCTTCCTTCGTTTTTGTTTTTATTGTATTTTTCGTAGTTCTTCACATACTGTGCTTTACCAGCACCATCCATGCCCCTTCTTCCTTGGTAGTGTCCTTTGTTTTCATACCTGTTCACGTGCTCCCTTCGCTTCACCTCTATACCAAAGTTGGTTTTGTCATATTCCAATAGTATTCTTGCTGCCTCATCTACCGTTCTAGGTTCGCGAAATTCTATTTTTTCTCTAATTCTCCCTGGGAAGTGCATTTTTAGTCTGTTGATGATCCAATCATCGGGGTACGGATCACGCAGGCTTCTTGCTAACGACGCCCACTTTCGGAAATAGCTCTCCATGCTGCTTTCCTCTTTCTCATCATATTGTCCCTCAATGAGATATTGTATTACCTTGTTTTGTACTCGATCACCCCAGTATTTATTCAGGAATTCTATCTTGATTTGTCGGTAGTTTGGTGCTTCAGTTGTCTGTATCCATGATGCGGCCTCTCCCTTCATGATTCCCGTGAATGCCGCTAGTTTTTCTCGCTCGTTCAACTCTTCGAGTACGGCATAGCCTTCGAATTCCCTCACCAACCTTGCGGGGTTGCACCTTAACACGTT
>JAJGXB010000017.1:371805-383148 GCA_020882725.1 Aphelinus certus
AAGTATCCATCGCGGGATTCTCGGGCGTGACGCGAGTTAAGAATTGATTAGTGTATCAAATAGTGAAGCTGAGAATAAATTCAAAGCTATAAGTTGGAAGTGAAGGAAGTGTGTAGTTTATTCACCCGCACCTCTTACAATCGAACGACCACGCGAGGCGTGGCCGCCCTGATAGAACTGCAGAGCCGAAGGAGTCGCGCCTGCAGCCAACGAGTAACTGGTGGGCCGTAACCGGACACCGAGGATTTTGGAGCAAGCGGAGGAGACACAGCGGCCGCCCCTCCCTTTCCACAGTCGACGGAGCGCCTCGCGATACCGCGGCTCTCTCTCTCTCCGACGCGCTACAGCGTGAGCACGCGCACACCAACGGTCCACGCGCCTCGCTTGGCGACGCACGCTGCCAGGGCCGCACAACTGCGCGCACCCACGCTCCACGAGCGCGCCTTATAGTAAGTCCCGTCCCGCGCGGACACAGAACAGAGTTTCACGATAATAAAACCCGGCAGAATCCCACCTCAATATATATATAAGTCCCTCCCCAAAGGTCGGGCCTTAACAACATATTTCAGTTTTTCATGATGAAAAATAAAAATGCTCGAGCAGCTCTATCAATCCGTATCATCTGAATTTTCATCACGACGCTGATTAGTACAGTTGTTTTAACGATTCGTGAGAGACATTTTGCTGAGGGTCAGTTTTTTTCCATATTTCGCGCCCACGCGTCTATTTTCTGTAGTCTTAACCATGAAACATTAAAGCCCTTGCGAGGATCCATTGATTAGTCTAACCCAAATTTGCACCATACAATAATTTGATGTTTTTTTTTTCGATGGTTTATCGGCTTAGGGGAAAAACGCAATTTGAATTTTCTCATTTTTAACGCCCATGCATCAGTTTTTTTTAAATTTTCCAATAAGGAAAATGAAAGCGCCGATGGTTTCCTTTTGATTGATCTCATCAGTTTTCATATGCGTCGACCCCTTCATAGATTTTCCTTTGCATAAAATTTCATAAAGTTTTACATTTCATGGATTCTGAATCTACTTTAGATGTAGAATTAACCTACGCAACCCGATTCTGTCCACTTTTCATCAACTGTTTTCCACCTTCAAGCTCACCGCGATGAGCTATCTGTACGCTCTGTTTAAATTTTAGTTTTCATCGAGTTAAATTTTTCCCTCAAAAATTGACACAGATAATGTAAAAAAGACAATTCATTACAATATTCAAGAACAACAGAAATCTTTTTTTGCTGTCCTAATATTGAATTCATGTAACTTACGACCCTAACTTACACGGTTGTTAGTCTAATGGAAAACGAGTAGACCCAGAAAACTAGAAAATTTTAAAATAGAACAAGATAACAGATTTAATGGCAATTGAACTCTCTCGCCATTTACTGCGAACGTATGCGTATCCACCAGCTAAACGCTCACTGATACGCTTACAGACACACGCATACTCAAAGATTCATTGTGTGAGTTGATATATTGGAGATGGCGACGCCTACTGGCAAATATTTCGGTACATCCTAATAGCGCGGCGCTCACTCGCAAGAGAGTCGGCGTTCTATCGGCTATAGAAGAGAACTTGGGAATTAGGAAAACCTCATCACGAGATCGTCTGCATCGTAGTCTCCTATTTGGTTATTCCATGCTGTACCATACTTTTTTGAACTGCTAATGTGACAAAAAAGTCATACAATTAGACGAATCCAAGTCGTTCGTCAGGATCGTTCTGCGTATGAGTATAATCTGGCAGAAAATTATGCCAGTATATAAAATATCGAAGTTAGGTCTATGAATAAAAGTTGTGACAATTGTCAAACCATTAAAAATAGTCCTTTAAGCAAAATTCATGAGTCACCGGTCACGTACTGGAGATCTGGATCGAACTTATGTGATTAACAGTATATCATGCACCCGAGCGAGGTTAAGCAATTTTGGCACGAAAAATGTTTGCAACCCGAGCGCAGCGAGGATTGCAAGTTTGCGCGTGCCGAAATAACCTACAGATGAACGAGGTGCATATACTATTTTTCGTACGCTCCGGGAGAAAAATCTGATAATAAACCTATGGGTGGAAATAACTTCAGTTTTTTTACCCTTGTACCGCCAAGTCTTCCAAACTTTGCAAACACTTGTCAGTGGTATTATTACAATTATTCACGTAAAAACTCACATTCTATCATGCTAATACATATCCTGAGATATCAATATCATTTATATAGATCAAGAATTACTGACACTACTACTTAGGTGGCGTCAAGTATTAGTGATTCATTTTCCTTTTTTTTACAAGCTTTCTCGAGTAGTGAAATTTCTCGTCCCTCGAGACCATAACCTTGGCCAGTACCGGTCGCTCCATCGAGCCCCAGGCCCGAGAGATATTAACAGATATCCTTACAATGATAAACATATGTGGTCACTGCCAGTGATGGGAAGGAAAATTTCTCATTTTTGAGTTATCAGTCTAGACAAATGAGCATAGTTGTTTTGTGTTTCATACTGATAAGTATGTACTTTGAATCATGAAAATCGAACCATATGAACCATAGTTAATATCAACTTTTGGAAACCAACAATCCAAAATTAAGATATTTACCTTCATTTAGATGTCGTTAATATGGTTCGATTTTCGTGATTCAAAATACATTTCAATTAGTGATTAAAAGGCAATTCGGTACACTAATTTTTTATACTATTCAGTTGAAATTGAAGAATTTTCTTCTAGCCACTAGCAACATGTGTTTGCCTTCATAATGATTTTGGTCACAGATTCCTGGATTCGAGGCTCAGCGGCGCAACGCCGAGATGCCTTGATACTGGCAAAACAAAGGAGTATGAAAATCGTTCTTCCAACCAATTATTTATATGGTTGATAATTTTTAATAACTTGTTGCAGATTTTTCAATAAATTTTATTATCTGTGTAAGTTTACGAATTTTTGCCGCAAATCTGATTTCGTAATATTTCAACCATAATATATGCATTCTGCATATTTGTATCGATGTTTGTTAATTTATTCTACATTTTGAAATTCTTGGATTGAAAAAGGTTACACTGCGACTTGACAATTTGCAACTTTTAATTCGGAGGCCTTAAGGGGTAATATACCTTTGTGACCTCCGATTTCGAGGTCATTTTCAAACACTTACCATAAGCGCAGGAAAAATCCTAGGGATATAGGGTATATTGCATATGAGAGAACTACTTTCCAACTACAAAAAACACACTTCATTTTTCCAAAATAAACAGAATGGCGACGTACCAGCTCGTCGAAGGAGAAAAAATTTTTTTACTTTTTCTTCACTAGCCTACCTCAACAGGTCACAATTTCAAACTTAGAACAAAAAATCAAACGAGGTTTTGAAGTAAAATAAAAAACTCAGTGAACGTCGGGCCATTTTTTTGAAATTCGAATTTGGGGCCAAATGGCGTCAATTTGATTTTTTTTTCGCGAAAAATTCGATCGAAAATCGGCTATAAAATCGGTAAAAATAAAAATATCGAAAAAATCGTACGAGGTTCACTTAAAAATCATGTTTCCAGGCTACAGTTAAATTTGAAGTGAATCGGTTGAAATATGACGGCGCTATCGGTAGGCTAATGTCAAAAAAGACGGTTTCGAGATAAACGCGTTCAAAGTTTTGAGTACTGTACTAGTACTATGCGACTCTGTTCAGAGAATCGATTTTTTGAGGCTCTTAAAACTTCTTCCCCCACTTGATCGACTTTTTATATCATTCTTAGGCAGTGTATAGAGTGTTTAAGCCAATAAAAAAAAATTGGAAAAAAAGTCACAAAGGTATATTACCCCTTAATTGAAAAAAAATAAGAATCTACATAACGAACTATTTTGTTGAATAACTAATTGGAGAGGTTTAAAAAAATATCGAATAACATTGATGAGGAGTTTTTCAGTTAAACTTTATTTTTTCAAGTTCATACTTATTGACTCTTTGAATACGCAGATTTGTTAAGCTAAATCTTATACATAAGAATTCAAAAAACATACTGTCTGTTGAAAATGAGAAATCTTTAATTCCTTTAACATATTCCTTGATATATGTTAAAAATATAGGCCTTCCATATTGATACACATCTGAGTTCTTCGCATAACGGCCTCCGTTGCTATGAGGATCGTATCTTATGGATCATTGTTCAGTGCAGTTTGAATCCTTTCACGTAATTCTATGACAGTGTTCACATGAATTTTGTACACTTGCTGTTTTACATGGTCCCATAAGAATAAGTCCAAAGGAGTCAGATCTAGCGAACGCTCCGGCCATGCAATAGGTCCACCACGTCCAATCCATCTGTTAGGGTACTTTTAACCCATTAAGGCCCATGGCCAGACCAGCGGAGATACCATAAAACTAATTATTGGATCGCGTGTTTTTTTTGAAAAAAAAATACCCGTATTTTTTCTTTTTCCATTTCCATTGTTTAAACAATAATTATTTAAACAAATTGCATCCAAAGTCGTAAATTAAAAAAAACTAATGGTGCCAATCGATTCTAGAGAGAAAACCAAGAAAAAAATGTGGAATACATTTTTTTGATTTGAGGCTTATTTTTTTGGCAATCGCGTTATAAACAATTGGAATTCAGTAAAACCGACAAAAAGTGGCTTTGGCCCATGCCTACGCTATCACCATGGGATGAAAACTGATTGCGGGAACGCGTGCTTTTTTGAAAAAAAGTACCCCTATTTTTTCTTTTTTCAAAATTCAATGTTTGAACAATAATTATTTAAGCAAATTGCACCCGAAGTCGTAAATTCGAAAAACTAATGGTGCCAATCGATTCTAGAAGAAAATCCGAGAAGAAAAGCACCATTAGTTCATTCCGACATGTTCATCATTGAACATGTATAATAAGCATGAAATGAACTAATCATTTTTTGTTACCGTAACTTATGCCTTTTCAATAATTTTCAAATATAAGCTTTATAACAATTTATTTTGAATTTATTTTCTTTTCATTTTGAATCGGTAAAGCCAATGGAGTGTAGTAGCGATCAAGGTTTTATTTGCATCGCGTCGGATAAGAGTGCGATCGTGGCTCACTTGCACGAATTACACTTCTTGGAATAATACTTCACCATTCTAATATAATCAGTTGTGTTGTACACTTTTATTCATAACGAGTCTATCGTCAATGAGCACTCGATAATCATAGGACATTTTGACACGATCGCAAAACATCTTAGTTTAAGAACGATGTTTATGAACGAAAACTTCGCAAGTACTGCAGTGAAGGCCGGTAATGGAGAAGACGTTGCCTCCAGAAACTGCACAAATTTATGATGGAATATTTCGGAAAATTTTCGGCTATGAATCATACGGAGGAGACTTAGCAGGCCCGTAGCTAACGTCGCCTTTTTACTATTAGTACAATAAACGCAGGTCAGTAAAAAACTCGAGATTTGGAAGTCACAGTTTTCGATCATACAAATTTTACCGTTACCCCTGACCGGGCACGTTAGAAAATTGACATCTATTGATACAAATTGAAAAATCTTCGACAAGTTATTCAAAATGATTGACCATGTAAATAATTGGTCGCAAGAACAATTTTCGTACTCCTCTGGTTTTTCAGTATCAAGGCATCTCGGCTTTGTACCGCTGAGCCTCGAATCCGGGAATCGTGACCAAAATCTTTATGACGGCGAACACATGTTGTCAGTGGCTAGAAGAAAATTCTTCAATTTTAACTGAATAGTATCAAAAATTAGTGTTAGAGCTGGCTTGCCGATGCAAACGCGCATACTTGCAATGAGAACTTCGGTGCTGCAGGTTGAAAGGATTTCCCAAAACTTCTGACCTGATTTCTCATTGGTTACTTCCGTGGATCGGCTGTGGGTTTGTTTTTGATCGAATCACATTGCTACGAAAAATTTGCCCGTCAAATTCTATTATATATTCTTTTCTATTCATCGCTTAATTTTAAAATGGACACCATGTACATATGGGTAATTCTACCAACTAGGGCGATTTTGCTTGGAAAAAAAAATGAAAATAAATTTGTAAGCACGTTCTTGAAAATTTTATGTGTGGTAGAGGATACCCCAAAAATGAGTATTCCAAGTGTGTGCACGACTTTCACATTCTGCTAAAAAAGTTATGAGTAAAAGACTAAAAAAATATTTTTTGGTCCGAAAAAAATCTAGTTTCATTTATCGAACGATATTTATATGTGCTCTTTACACATCAATACCAGGAAGTATGTGCAACTAATAAAAAAAAATGAGACAGAATCAGTTTTTTAAGATACTATCCGTTAATGGTTTTTTTTGTGAAAAATAAAAATCTTCAAAAAATAGCTTTGCTATCGGAGAGCTGAGGGTAATATACATCGATAATATACTTCACATCATTCCAATATTTATTTGATGGAGTCAAAAATGAGTTTTAGTATCCTCGCACCGGCCGCAGAGAGTAAAATGCCCCATACAAAAATTGCATCCCCCGTCGCGGCTTCGTCCGCTCTCTAACACAGCTCCACAAAAAAAAAATTGAACCAGAGACTAGACCACCTAACTTCTATGTATTTTTAGCTGCTGAATCCGAATCCAAGGTCCGTTTAGCTCCATCACCTCTGCGTTTAGACATGTCCTCAAAAAAATTTTTAAAAATCATCATTCTGCAAAACAGAAATTTTTTCAGATTTCATGTAAAAAATTAGATAGAATCTGTTCTTGGTGTTTTTTCAATTTGTCGCATAGTTTACGAGTGAAAAATTCATAAGACTATGAATTTCGAATCCAGCTCACTTGTCCAACTTTCTGAATTTTTTACTCATTTTTTATAATTTTTTGGACTATGCAACGAATCGAAAAATCGCTAGGGACAATTTTCTTTTATTTTTTTTATGTAGAATGGAATAGGACTTTTTGTTTTGCAAAATATTGATTTCATCGATATGTCGTCCGCCATATTTTTTAGGTTATGGCTAAACGCAGAGGTGATGGAGCTGAAAGGACTTTGGATTCAGACTCAGCAGCCAAAAATACATAGAAGTAGAGTGATCCAGTCTCTGGTTCAATTTTTTTTTGTGGAGCTGTGTAATTATTAACTGTGCATAGGAATATAAACGTAACATTCATGCGTTCGAAGTTTCCAATCCCCAAAGTACTTCACAGTACTACTTTCCCCAGAGAACATTCTCAAATTTTTCCAGAAGTTTTCAAGCAATTTGCGTTTTTTTGAAAATTTGAAAAATAAAAATTTTGAAAAATTTCATCAAAAAATTCTGAAAAAATTCAAGAGTGGTTTTCAGGTGATTCTGAGACTTTTTTGTTCTTAAGAATTTCTTGATTTGACCCATGGTTTTCGAGAAAAACAATTGCCAAGTTGAAGCTACAATTTTTTCGCTCGGCTGCCATTTTGGATCTGCCAACAATAAATTTGAACAATTACAACTATGCCGACTTTTAGTTTAGGGTCCATGGACGCTGGAAATTCACTTCCCGGGGTTCGTTGCGACCGGTTTCCATGTTTTACGGTTGACACAAAAAAAAATTTTGACTCGAAATTTTGTGTTTTTTTGCAATCAATTGTTCATAACAATGAGGGAGTTTATTTAATCGAAATAAAAGTAACGGAATCGGAAAGCTGACAAAATTCGCACAAGAAAATGTTCTTCCCAAATTTTTTGAACCATTATAACTATACGAAGTCTATCGCTTAAAAAAAACGGCCGTCGAGCGGCCGTTTGGGCGTTAATGGGTTAATTAATGATTCATCTTTATAGCCTATGACAGTTCAGGGTACACAGTAAAGCTACTGCCAAAATTTGGAGGCGATTGGTTCAGTAATTTTTGAGATTTTTGCGAACAAACTTCTCCTCTTTATATAATAGTAAGAAGTACAATGATATATAACTATGGCATACACTAGGCATCTTAATCAGAACCTAAATAAAGATTCACAAGGATTTTGATTTGATTTCAATGTTATTTTCAAGTGTGCCACATGAAAAACAAGTAAATTTAAACATTTCACGTTCTTACTTTTTAACATAATCGATCATTTTATGGTCTTTTTACGGGTCACACATGAATGTTTCATACTTTTATTTCTTCATTTTCGAGTGCTTAAGGGTGTTCTGGCTACAAATGAAAATAGTGATAAATACTTGAAACTCCGTACATTAGCATATTTTGTGATATAAAAGTTGTGCCTAAAATTTGAGAAAGCCTGGTTGGCTGGTTAACAAGATATAAGCACTTCGATTTACATGCACTCTTATGGAGTTTCGTGAAATTCGAGTATTTTAATGTTCTAATCCATGTGAAAAGTATGGAAGGAATAGTGAGAATCTAAAGGAATTTTTAAAAACGAGAGAATAATATCCAATAATTGGATATATGCAAAGATCATAAGCCTGGGTTGGTTGTGGAACAAGTTATCAATGGTTTTTCATCCTCCCAGTGAGGGATAAGTCATAACTTGAAGGATAATCAGATTCAAAAGTTTAAGACGTGCTCATAAAAACGAGCTCAAATGTGATGTTACGCTGCTTAAAATCCTGCATACAACTATGGATACGGTTATTCATATCACATATGAAAACATCTGTTGCAGCTCAGCTCTTCAAATACGTTTTACTGATTCACCTAACTTTTGGGAATGACTGTGTAGCCAGAACATCTTTAATCGAACTGTATCAACACATTTGAGAATTGTAGTTTACTGAAAAACCTTCAGCTTGAAAAGGCTGAACATAATTCAATTCTAAAATTTCATTACGTAGGTCCACTTAGATGTTGGTAGTCCTTCTTTGTATAGCACATTAATGAAAACCACGGACTTAGTATATAGGGACGGAGCGCATGCTATGCTCGCCGTTGAGAGAGAGTGGCTGCCCACACTTCTGAAAGTGGAGGGGGTTTGCGCCAAAAACGCAGACATTTACACTTTCTCTCTCGTCGGTGTGGCTGTACACCATTAAACAGATGCCGTGTCTGTGTAGCCACGAACGCCTCGAACTGAAGTGGATAGAAGCCTTTACAAATTTTCGAATGAGCGCGGGCCTGCGGGTCTATGTATCGAGAGTATTTTTATTGTCATGTTCGAGAGAATCCTAAAGTTTCTCTTCAATTATTTTTTCTATTTATGTACGTACATTAGATTAACATCAATTTGACCTCTAGCAAGCAACGAACTATTTGCGTAACTCTGTGAAAAACGAATATTATTCATCACATTTGAATTTTTTTTCAAATTATATGGTTATATGAAATTATTTATCGATGAACTAATTTTGTTTTCAAAATAAGACATGATATCAAACGATTCAAAAACCTAATGCGGATTGAATTATTCTGCCCATTTCTGGTCCTAAGAAAACTAATGATAAATTTCAGAGACTCAAATGCGAGACTCAATAGCATATGCAGAAATATTTCTCCCCATTCAAATAAATCTCAGGCTTGTCCGAGTGACCCATATCGATCAGGTACGACCTGCATTCATTCCAAATATATATACATATTTACATGTATAGATGATGGGTCATTAGGGCAATCTTCATTATATATATGAAGATTGCCCTAATGATCCATCATCCCATGCAGGTATTACCTGCAACTGTCTCTGAATCAAAACAATGGATCTACATTTTATACTCCAATAATAAGGATTACAGACATGGTCACGAGTGCGGGAAAACCAGCGTCAGTATAGACATGTAAAGTTTATATAGTTTGTCTTTTGATTTACAAATGTTTATGTTCTTGAAAGTGCGCACGATGCCTCTCAGGCAGAGGGGACGAGAAAATTAGCTGATGGACTGGAGATGGGGAAAAAATGTAACTGCCACGCAATTTTCCGCACGTTCGGCTGTTGACTAATAAATTTAAAAATAATAAAATTGTTTGAAAATAAAATTAAGAAAAGTATCTCACTGAAGAAATAAACATATTCGAAATAAAAAGCATACATTAATAAATTAGTATAGAATTTTGATCCAGAGTATCTGATATTTATGATTAAAATTTCGATATGAGGCAGACATATAAATTGTACAGAATAAACAAGTACTGCCTTTTTTAAATCCTTGAAAAGAAACTGATTCTACGTGCAATGAACGAAAAAGAAAAACTGTTAAGGTAGCTCCTCCACTTCAGTATCGCTGTGTTAGTGGCTCTTGCCGCGAAGGCACACGGACACGCGCAGCGGTGTAAATGTCTGCGTTTTTGGCGCAAACACGAGGAAATGTGGTGGGGGCTCCCTCCCGTCTCAGCGGCTACCCCGCGAGCGTTACGCTCCATCCCAATATGCTACATCCGTGGTATGTATACACATCCGTGTTGTGAACACAGCTATGATTTAGTTACGTGCGGAAAAATGGAAAATATTGCTCTGTAAGTTGGAAAATGCTTGCTCTGGGAAAATTGGGATTGCTGCAGTTCAACTTTAGTCATCTTACTGCAGCTGCTTTCTTAGATAAGTATTTTAATATATTCATGTACATGCACCCCTCCAAATTCTGTTACAGAGCTGGTACTTTGTGTACATTTGTCTTTTTCCTGTTTCAGTCGCTGCTGTTTACCGACTCAACCTTTTCTGCTGATAAGACTGTCAGTTTCTCTCAGAAAGCCCTTTTACTAGCGCTTCTACGGCTTAGTTGCAATTGCAACCATCCTTGATACTTGATTCACTTGCGACGATTGCACTCAGCTAATCTATATACTGCTGACAATTATATATGTTTTGGTGAGAATTTAATGGATATTTTTTCAGGGAAAGCTTACGCAATATGCATGATTTCAGTGCAGTGAAGCAAATTTGCTTCACTTATATTTGCTTATATTATTCAAGGGTAAGTTGTTACTCCTTTTCTTACTTGTCTCACTATTATCTGTCAACATATGACAATTATAAATGAATTTACAGGTTGTCTCACATGCAGCAAGTTTCTCCAGCCATTCGCTTTTGCGCACATGCAGCAATAACAACCAGCTACCAATATTCACTCACAGCCTTGCCTAACTTTCATAGAAATGAGATTATTTTGCTCACATGCATCAAAAACAGTGATTCACCTATGTCAAATGCCAAGTCTTCTCATGTTTTGTGGTCATGGTATAATGAGTGTTCAAAAGTAATTATGAATCAAGTATCTCTGTTAAATCTGTGCTATTTATAGATAGAGGAAAAATTGATTTGTTTGTTCCACTATGTTTAGATATGGTGGATTACTTGATTTCAATAGATATGGATGCTTGCTATTTACACAAGATTTTCATATGCTATTCTTCATAATCTTGCCTCCCAGTAACCCTTATTCTTCTTAATGAATTTTGTTTTCCATGTAATATGTTCAATAATACTTT
>JAJGXB010000017.1:396811-417171 GCA_020882725.1 Aphelinus certus
GGGGGTCAAAATTTCCCACGGCGGCGGCGGCGGCGGCGGTGGTCTGGCTTTTAATATAGAGAGATATCGTCAAAATAATTGCGACAGCCTTCAATATGTCTCAAAGCATTTTAAAATTTTCTTGGAAAATTGAACAAGCTGTTTTAGGCCCAAAAGCTAGCCTATGAACTAAGAAAACTCCAATATGAGTTGACCATGCTAATAGCTTAGCTGATTCCAAATCTACTTCAAATTGATTGTAAGCACATTCCAAATCGATGATAGTAAATTCTTCCCCTCCTTCAAGACTCATGAAAATGTCTTCTTTTTTCGGAATAGGATACCAATAATCCTTAAGTAGAGGATTTATTATAATTTTATAATTACCGCAAATTCGAAGCGATCCATCTGGTTTCAATATAGGAACTAAAGGTGTACCCCAATCATTAGTATGAATTTTTTCGATAATTCCTTCTTTTTCTAATCTCAACAATTCTTTTTCTACTTGGTCTTTGAATGCAAATGGTATTGGGTGAGGTTTACGAAAAATTGGTTTCACATCACATTTCAAATCTAAATGTAATTCAGGACCCTTATATTTTCCCAATATTCCGTCAAACAAATCAGAATATTTGTTCAACAAATTTTTCAATTCATCACAAGATGTTAATGTTTGAATTCCAGCAATTGTGAAACCTAATTTATGCATTAAATCTCGACCCATCAAACTTGATTTCCTATTTTCATCAATTACAATAATTCTGTTCTTTACAATCTTATTTTCATAACTAATTTCAACATACATTTCTCCAACTGATTTTAGGATTGTATTATCATACGTTTTTAAAATTGTCAAGCACTTAGTTAGTTTATGATCAATCAAATTATTTTTATATACTTCATAGGGAATAACAGAAACCCTCGCTCCAGTGTCTAATTCTATTGTATTCTTTTTCTTTTCAATCATAACATCAAGTTCAATTGGAGGAATGTTATCGTTAACATTGATCTTATGAATAGACATATATTCAACTTTCAAATCACATTCGTCAATGTTATTCTCATTTTCAATGAAATTATTTTTGATTGATTTTTCATGATTTTTACAAACCTTGTTCAAATGTCCCATCTTACCACAATTATTGCATTTATATTTTTTATGTTTACATTTTGAAAAATCGTGATTTGAACCTCCGCAATGGTTACATAACCTTGGCTGTTGTGAGGATTTTCGTTGAGCTTCATCCTTATTTTTTCCTTGAGCACCAACCATTTTTGATGTCATCGTAGAGAGGTTAGGTCGTTGTTGACGCTGAGATTGTGCTGTGATTTTCTTGAGATCTACGGAAGTCAACATGGTTGAAGAAACAGCTAAAGATGCTTCTTTTTTCAAAGCTATTTCGAGTATATTTAGCAATGTAGAACTATGATTTTCTTCAAAAACTCGATCAAGAATTTTTCCTTCTTTCATGCCAGTGACGAACTTATCTTTGAGTCTGCCCTCAAGTTCTGCTCCAAAATCACAGTATATAGCAGCCTTCTTCACCCGTGCATACCATAAACTAATTGTTTCTTGATTGTTTTGTTGTAAATCATAAAATTGTTTTCGTTCTTTGAAAACTGATTCACGTGGTGAGAAATGCTTATTCAAAATTGAACACAATTCTTCATAGGTCTTATTGTGTGGTAAGACTGAATAACAAAGATCTCTCAGCGTTTTGTAAACATCAGGTCCAATAACAGTAATAAGCACTGAAACTTTGCGCTCATCAGTTACAAAGTTTGCATTAAAATATTGTTCCAAACGCTCTCTATAAATATTCCAATCTAAATTAGGCTTGGATTCATCCAAACGACCAATGTTTCCAGAGAAACTAACTATTTGCGGTGTTTGGCTCGGTGCCGTTGTATAAAATTGCGGATACGACATTCTGATTTGTGTCCTGTCACATTGACTAACCTGAACAAATTCTCCAGTAGAAGTCAAATTGTATTCAATCTTTGTTTTTTCATCAATATACGTTCCATAAGATGTAGGTACCACTAGTGTGGAAGGTTGTGTACTTGTAGACGTCGTTACATTTGTAGTAGATGAAATTGTAGAATTCGATGTCGTTCCAAGTGATAATAACCCATCTATCGCTGTAGATGTTGAAGGGTCTTCGAAACCCTTCGGTACCAATGGCATATCTGCTTTTCTATCAAAATCGTATTTCTCAAATTGTCAATCAATTTACCCCGTCGCCAATATGTAATTTAGTCAATTAATATCTCTTTATTTAACATTTATAATAATACATGTTCTTTGTGACAGGACTAATTCTCTAATCCTTTATTACTCTGAAGTTGTATATCTCTTGTTGTTCTTCTGTTCTTTTAATACACTGCAGGTGGATTTCGAGCATTTTTAACAAGTTCATAATATTTTTCCACTGTCTCAATTGTTTCCAATTTTTTTTTCTTCTGGCCATATAATCCGAAGTTTCTATCACAAGAACAATACGAATGACCACGAACTGGGTATACATGATGTATGTTCATCTCTAACTTTTGGGCTAACAGTGATAAAAAGCACAAAAATAGATAATTCTTGTTTTGCCCCCCACATGCATCGGAAAATAAATAAATTTTGTCATAATAATCGAGTTTCAGTTCTTGATTTATAGTATCTAAAAGAAAATTGCAAACTGTATTGGCACCTTTTTTCAAGTTCCCCTCCAAAAAAAAATACATGTAACCTCTTTTGTGATTGCATTTGACATGACATTTGACATGAACATTGAATATATGGAGCCAAAGCAGTCTGCAATAGAATTGCTCAGTAACTGGAATTTTAGGTAAGGGTAAATTTTGACCAAAATCAAATTCTAAAAATAGAGGCTCTGATTTACCAGTTTTCTCGGAATAATACTTGATAAAAAGTTTATAAAGTTGAGTTAAAGTTAAGTCAGGGTGGTCAAAATAATTTAATACGGAACTTTCTCTGCTATAATGGGATTTAGAGTGAGGAATTGACGAGCAATGCTCCAGAATCATTTTTTTCAATTCTGTAGAGAGTTTTACTAAATTTCTATGACTGTTTCTACCTCTATTATCTTCTAGAGGTTTATTATCTATTAATTTATTTTGAACTGTGGTAAATCGTTTTCGACTCAATTTCAAAAGAGAGCATAAAAACCTTTGACAAACAAGAATATTAACATTGATAAAGTCTAATCGAAAAATATACTGCCATTGTGGACATTTATTTTTAATGTCACTCATCGGTTTTTTTTTCATCAGTCCACTTAAAAAAATTTTGTGATTTATAATCGCCAGCATTTGTCCAAAATAAATCAAAAAGTTGTTTTTGCTTGGTTGATTCTATTAGAGAAAAACAATGTTTGATGCAGCACGACGTCACTGGCTCGAATATTTCTGCTAAGATGACTTTCATTGAACGAGAGGTATATTCTTTACCATGCGATTAGTTAATTTATTCATGAGATACTCAACTAGAAATTTATGATATGTTTCTAATAATGTAACTCACCTCATTTCTCAATTTTTTTCTCCTGTTCTCTTCCCAGTCATTTTCATTCCTCAAACGTTTCCTTCCAAATATGCACGATTTTCTATCACTCACATTATCCATCACTAAAATCGCATTACTCACGAAGAAAGGATATTCGAACAAATCACTTTAGAACTGCGTTGCTAGCTACAATACACGAGTAATCGTCCACGGAGCGAGTCGATATGATCTTTCGCGCGGGGACGTACTCAGCTCATCAACTCTTTAGAAGGCGGTCTTAGAATTTCGATTTCAAAGGCCACAAAGATTTCCACTCTTCCTATTGGCCTTATTTAACAAATTCTGAAAAACCCCTGTCATTGGTCGAAGTGAAGAAAAGAGAAATCTTATAAAACAATTCAGCCCGAGTACGAAAGAGAAACATTGCTCGATAGCGCAGGTAACCAGTAGCGCACGTATTACGGATCATAAGGGACAGCGGATGGCTGCGACTATACAACGTGCGCACCCTCGTACTTACCGTTTTATTACACAGGATTAACGCCATTGTATCTTATACCAGAAGATCGGCATATTCCTAGTTTTATGATTTTTTATGATAATTGTTTTCGAAATTTATGATTTGAGTATGAAGATGTCTCAAAGATGCGACTGAATTTTATTATTTCGTTTTACACGTGCAATTGTACCGAACACCAACCTTTTAAAAAGTTATACAATATTTTCTTTCAGTTGATTTTTGAAGCCCGTCTACAGTGATGTGATTCTCAGTAAGAAGTTGAATTTCACAATGATACATTGCAATGGAATACGAGTAGAAGTAGGAAAATTTATTAGAATCCTCGAAAAGCCGTGATGAAATGTTGTAAGCGGGTAAAAAATGGTATAATGATTCAAATACTTTCATGATAAAATCGCTAGTCAGCGAAAACTATTGAATGTGTTACTATAATTCTGTTGAATTGAATTCAGTTGTATGAATTTGTCATTAGCATACAACTGAAATCGATATTTCAAATACTAATAATCAAATTGACTCGTTTCGTTTCGTCGATGTAAACAGTCTCGGAGTTACTTATGATTCTCGCGTGAAAAACGAATACTAGATATGGACTGATTTATAAGATCAAAATAGTAGCATCGATAAATCGAGGATTATACATTCATAACTCTCTTTGCATTCACTGAAATATTGTAACCAACAGATCCATGAGTGGTTGAAACAATGCACCGCGCCGCACTATAGCACAGGACGACGTACGGCGTGCCGTTACAGTCGTTTGAAATGAGAGTCGCTGAGAGCGTCGAAGTGTTGAAGCGGGCGGCGCGCGGGGCGCTCACAGCACAATTTTTCATTTATCTTTTATATCTCACTAATTTATTGATGGATTTATTTGAAACTTTGTAGAAAACTGACTTAATTATTATCGATCGACTTTGTCGCTGGAAGTTTTTCGTGGCTCGACTTTCCTCACACTTTTTCTTCGCAAAGTTTGGGAATGGTGGAGGAAATTTTTTTTTTTTTAAAAGGTCAATAATATTTAAGAAATAAACTTTTTCAATAACTGACTTGGTCCATCAGAATCACGAATGTTGTCTCATAGTACATGGAAAATTGGAACTCATTCCATGCTTTTCCGGCTGAGTAATGACGAGTTGAAGTCAAAAAAATAATTATTTTCGAGCGTGATGAAAATGTCAGAAATTGTTATTTATCTAGAAAAGGATAATTCACACATAAAAACTGTAAATGTAAAACATGTGCGCCTAAATGAGACAAATCCGATGGTATGTTAAAAATTTTGAATTTTGTACTTTCAATTTTTAGTTGGAAATACTGCCCACTCCCGACCGCCACACATGGGTTCGAGCGTAGTGCGCCTTATTCGATCCGGACCCTCGATTGTTCCGAGTGAATGTACTGAATTCAAAAATCTATGTCAAGTAGTTACATATATTCGAATACATTTGCCAATATTGAGATAGAAAGTACTAAAAATCACAATTCTATGTCAATTACTTAAAAAACCAGTATCACTTTGTAAGGGTTCATTATTAAATTCAAAATAATTTGAAGTCGACTAGAATACTCCATAATCAAAATTTTCTTTCTCAAAATGTAACTAACATTATTTTATTAGAATCCCAAATCCCAATGATAACTACATGAAAGAAACTTTTTACATTACAATTTTTAACGTTTGAATATTACAATTCTACATCATGATATTATTTCCATTCTTAAATTGAAATGTATTCATTTTGTTTTACTTCTTTTTTCCATTATTTTCAGTCAATGCAATTAACGGATACATACTTGCCATGGGCCCGTTGTTCCACAGTTTCCGATGTAATTTTTCCACGATGCGATTATTACATACGTATTCATTTCATGTAAAAGAAAGCTAGCCACTATGCTTGTAGTATAAAAAATGCTGATTAAAAACGGAAGGATTTCCATGTAAATTTTGAATAACATTTGCTGTTCAATGTTTTTTGAATCTACATTTCTGCAAGTCACGAAAAAATGAAGGAATTTCCATCCTTCAAGCATGTCTTAAATGTCCCTCGGTAAAATCTTTAGTTTTATGTCCATCGTTTGTATCGAGTATTTTCACTTCTATAGAAGAACATCTAGAACCCATTCGAGTATTTTTTTCAGTAATTTGCGAAATAGTGTATTCGAGCTATGAACACCCTTATGTCTGATTTGCAAGAACATTCATCGAAAGATCGCTATTGGGATAAAGGCTTAACTTTTGTTCATATGTAATGTGAAAATGAAATATCAATACACTGCCCATTAAGAAACTGTGAAACAAGTATGTATTCGTTAATTGCATTGACTGAAAATAATGGAAAAAAGAAGTAAAACAAAATAAATACATTTCAATTTAAGAATGGAAATAATATCATGATGTAGAATTGTAACATTCAAACGTTAAAAATTGTAATGTAAAAAGTTTCTTTCATGTAGTTATCATTGGGATTTGGGATTCTAGTGAAATAATGTTAGTTATATTTTGAGAAAGAAAATTTTGATTATGGAGTATTCTAGTCGACTTCAAATTATTATGAATTTAATACCGAACCCTTCCAAAGTGATACTGGTTTTTTAAGTACTTGACATAGAATTGTGATTTTTAGTACTTATTTCTATCTCAACATTGGCAGATGTATTTGAATATATGTAACTTGACATAGATTTTTGAATTCAGTACATTCACTCGGAACATGGATGAATTTATCTGGAGTGCATTGCATTTGATAACAGACCGTGCAACAATTGCTTCAAGATGTACTTTGAAGGAATAGTAGTTCTGTATATAGGCTATTCACACTAGTTGGATACTTGTCAGTTGATGCTAGATTTCGCTACTTTCTCATGTCATCATTGAAAATAAACTGGAATATATAACGATAGTGTGTTGGTAAAGATGTCTATTGAAGTGATACATCTGCATTTTCAGAAAATATATTAGATTGAATCGTATTCTTATGTTACATGCATTTGGATGAACTGAGATTAAACAGACATTTTCAATTTTTTTTTTACAGAAACAAATTTAGTCGCACGAGAATTGATTCAACAACGAACTATAGGATACGGAACACACTTGTCTTCCAGGTATACCTTTTTCAAAGGTCAATTTTTTATTATGAAAAACAAAAATTGCTCGAGTACTTTTTTATTTGATTTCTACCATTTATAATTTTTCTACCAGATTTCTACAAAATTATATGACTTAAGTATTTGACATGGATTTGTGATTTCAGTACTTTCTTATCTTAACATTAGCAAATTAATCTGCATTGTCATTTTCAACGGCGGCAAAGATAACGTGTACATTGAAAAAATATTCATTTTGTAGTCAGATGGATATTCATGCTAGTTGGATACTTGGCATATGATGCTAGATTTCAGTGCTTTCTCGTATCACCAATGACAAAATAAACTGAAATGTATAATTGGATTTCATATTACTGTAGTTGATATTCAGATTATTAGTTCGAAATCCGTAACAGAGAAACATGAGGTAGAAAGAAGGTTTCAAATTCTGTGAATACTATCTTACATGCATTCGATTGGACTGAAATTGAAGAGACATTTTCGAATTTCTTTCTACTTAAAGAAATTCAGTACAATTAAAGTCATGTATACCGGTCAATCGACCTAGGAATTCACCTCGGTAGATCTGTGGATCCATCTAAATATACATCCGAATTCAAAGTAGTTCTATGAGGAGAGAATCTTGGAATTCCACGAGGATACACGGTTGAAAAAAAGTCAAGAGAAATTTACGGAATTTTCCTTTCATTTTTTCGGGATATACCCGACGTCTGCCAGGATTTTTCCTCCATTTCGCTGGGATTTGCCTGACTTTTGCCTGAATTATCCAGACGTTTGCTGGGTATTTCCCGTACAGCAAACTTCGGGAGAATCCCGGAAAACATCGTGGAAATCCCCGCATACATTGAGATGATCCTGGCTAAATGACGGAGAGATCCCATCAAACGTCAGGATTATCCCGGCAAAATGAAGGGAAACTCCCGGAAAATTTCGGAAAAATCCGGCAAAATGAGGAAAAAATCCCGACAAACGTCGGGGAAACACCGGCAAAATGGAAGGGAAATCCCGGTAAACGTCGGGAAAGTCTCGGGAAAAACATCGCTATAATTCCGGTCAAATGAAGGGAATATCCTGGCAAACGTCAGGAAAATCCCGGAAAAATGTTAGGAAAATCCCGACAGACGTCAGAATAATCCCGGCACAAGTCGGGAAAGTCCCAACGAATGCCGAGATAGTCCCGGGAAAAGTCGGGAAAATTCCGGTAAACGTCGGAAGTATCCCGTCAAAAGTCGGAAAAATCTCGGCAAACATCGCTGTCATCCCGGCAAAATGAGGGAAAAATCCCGGCAAGCGTCCGAATAATTCCGGCAAACGTCGGGATAATCTCGGTAATATGAAGGGGAAATTTTGGCGAAATGAATGGGCAATACCGGCTAAATGAAGGGAAAATCTCGGCAAAAGTCAGCCAAATACCGGCAAAATGAAGGGAAGATTTCGTCAGTAGTCGGAAAAATCCAGGCAAACGTCGGGGATATCCCGGTAAATGTAGAGATAATCTTTAAGGATTTCCTCTCTGTAGCCTGGAATCCCGTCGGGATTTTCCTTTGACTTTCTTCTCAACCGGGTATCTATAATATTTTTTGAAAGAAATAAATAATAGTTGCTTCAGTGATATTATTCCTGTACCTTTGGAGGTACAATGAGATGAACTCTGTACTGATCTCTGAAAACATCTAAGATTTCACGTAAGATCTCACCTTAGAACTTATCTGAGAAATCACCTGAGAACTCACCTGAGATCTCATTTGAGAACTCAACTGAGATATACTGAAGAATTTTCAGTAGCGTATGTACCAAGTAATAATATAGGAGTTAATTCATGCAAATTCTATGTATTTCTGGATCTATACTTGATCAACTATTATACATTCAGGAATTCCATCCATGGAACTGGATCCATGTCTAGCGACCCTAATTTGTACCAGTTGACAAATTTGAATGAAACCTGTTTTATTTCAGGGGCTACATTAGATTAACCACTTTGAAAGTTTGAACTGAATATTGAAGTGAAGTGATATAAGGATTAGGGTAAATGGGCTAGGAATTGTGTCGATGTAAATCCTTCTGTAATGACCCCTCTATACAGTTCCAAATAGACATATTTGATCTGGTAATCAAATTAGGTATACCTGAAACTCCAGGTGGACATGTCTAGATGTCTAGATGGCTTGGGAATCTAATTGAGAGTACTGGTGAGATTCGAGGTAAAATCGAGATAGAAATACCGGTTGTAACAGAGTTGAAACCGAGTTAGAAATCCTCGTATATAGATCTGGTATTTTAAATAGCAGAAACTGAGCATTCATTTAGAAGACCCGGTAAATGTACTACCTGTATTTTTAGGGGGAAATTCAGGTAGTGATCCAGATGGATTAGCCTGGAAATGCGCTAGGGATGACTTGGAAGCTCCAGAGTTGTACCCTGGAAATCTAGGTTGTTTATTCTGGATATTCAGTCACGCATTCAGAAAAAGTGAGCAGAAAATTCATGTGGATCTACCTGAATATCCAGATAGACATTCAGATAAATCTATCGGGAACTCAAGATAGAAATCCAGATAAAACATTTGTTATAAATTCTGGAAATTTAAGATAGGATCCCATATGAACGGACCCGAAGATGTTAGGCTAATCGGCCCGGAAATGGGAATCAAGGTAGATTTACCTGAGAATCTATATCGATTAACCTGGGAATCCATTTAGATTGATCAAGAAATCCACTCACAACTCCTGAATCGACCAGTATTTGTGATCGAGATTCTTTATTCAATACAGGTCAATTTTCCTAGAAACCTAGATCTGATGCATTTCAAAATGATTCCGAAAAACTCACGAGAATTTTAGCTGAGATCTCACCAGAAATTCTTAGTAGTGTAGGTACCAAGTGATAGTATAATTCGTCAATTCATTCAAATTAAAAATATGAGTTATTTGTAAATTTCAACATTGGATCCATGTCTATCGACCCCAATTTGTACATGTTATCGAATTTCAATGTTAGTCCTGTACATTTGAAGGTACGATCTGATGCATTTTGAAATGAAAATGATCACTGAAAACTCACCTGCATTCTCACCTGAGATCTCACCTGAGTTCTCACCTAAAAATTTTTAGTAGGTCATAACATATTTATGTTATGTCATAACATAAATTAGCTCTAATAACTAAGTTCATCTCATTCGAGTTGTTATTGTGGATTAAGTAATAACAACCACATATGAACTACTCTGAACCCGAAACTCTAGCCAGCGATTTTCTATATTTTGATCTCTCTCATCGGGAGCCACCTCAATCACCACCACAACAATGACGCGACCATCTGCAGCCAAGTTGAATATCTCTCGCAGGCCATTTCTGATATTACACAGGTCACGCAACACTCTGTAATACAATCAATGTTTCATATTGTGGTATTCGAAAATTTTCGAATTGAAAATGCAAGTATATTGGGCGTTTCACGTCAACTCTCCAGCGTCTGCGCGTGGACGCTGAAACCTCCCGTTTCTGACGCTTGTTTTTGACTCTATAAAACCAATAACTGGATGAAGTGAGATACGATATCCTTGTAGTTTTCCCTCAGTTTTCAAATGGAGAATTTAGTTTTCCAGAATTTTCAGTTTTTTTACAGACGAAAAAGTTGAAATTTTCTTCACCTCAATATTGCTTTTGAAAAAATAAGAGTATTTCGTTATACTTGAGTAATTAAGTAGCAAACATAAGAAAATGCATTACGCTGGGCCAACCCTATTGAAAAAGATCATGTGAGTTATCACGGTACTACATTACGTCATTTTGATACGTATAAATCACTTTGAGAGTTATGTCTCTGGCGAAAATAACAAGCCTGGATTCCAGGTGGATTCGGGCTGGATTCCAGGTGGATTTTAGGATTCAACCAGCGAGGTCCTGGGGATAATCTGGGTGGATTTTGAGATAATCCGGGTGGATTTTGAGATAATCCAGGTGAATTTTGAGAGAATCCAGATGGATTTCGGCAGAATCCAGGTTGATTTTTGGCATCAACGAGCCAGGTCCTGTGAGTAATCTAGGTGGATTTTGGGATAATCCAGGTGGATTTTGGGAAAATCCTTTTGGGAGAATCCTCCTGGATTCTGCCGGAATGGGCCCAGGACCTGGCTCGCTGATCCCGAGAATTCACGTGGATTCTCCAAGAATCTACCTGGATTCTCTCAAAATCCACCTGGATTATCGCAAAATCTACCTTGATTATTCCCAGGACCTGGCTCGTTGATCCCAAAAATCCACCTGGATTCTGCCGGAATTCACTTGGATTCTCTTAAAATCTACCTGGAATCCAGGCTTATTATTTTCGACAGGGGTGATATTTTTCACGTCACTATTACGTGACTTTGTCTCAGAAACGTATGTGATTAATTACATGACTTTACTATATTACGTGATTAATGACGTAGCCTAGAGTTCTTGAATGGGATGTAATCCTAACATTTTTTGTCACATCATACGACTTTTCACGTGATTTTTCACGTGCGTTAATTTGATTCCAGAATTGATTGGTACGTGATATTCCACGTACACATGGCTGTCTGTCACTAGTCACATATTTCATTATGTGATTTAAGTTGTCACGTAATATTTCACGTACGCATGGATTTAGGGCGGTCATTCATGTGATACATTTCATCACGTGCCTAATCTAGTCACGTAATTTCTCTGGGCGTTTTGATTCCAGAATGGATAAGCACGTGCTCTTGTCCCGTATTCTGACACATCGCGTAATATTTTACGTGCGGGCGTATTATTTGTACGTGTATGTGAATTTAAATAATACTCTAGAATATTCATGAAATTGAAGCTAATCGAGCTAATTTTATGTTTGATCAAGTTCACTCTCACGTTAATCTAATTTAATCCAAGCGTATCTATTTCATACACATACTTGCGCATAGTTATTTTCTAACTTAGAATAGCGTGTCTAATGAAAGAAGCATAAGGTTATGCGGATGCGGATCCACCAAAAACCCGCGTCGCAGTTGACTCTTGCGTGTGTGCGCGTGAGCGACGTGGCTCTCCCTGTACGAATATATATGGGGAGTTTTTCGTCAACTCTCCAGAGCCGGCGCGCGGACGCTAAAACCTCACGTTTTCAACGCTTGTTTTCGACTCTATATGACCCATATCTGAATAATGTTGGATATGCTGTCAATGTAGTTTTTACTCAGCATTCCGATGGTGAATTAAGTTTTCCAAATTTTTCACATTTTCACAGAAAAAAAATATAAAACAGGCCATATCTCAAAAACCTATTTTTTTTAATTTTTTCAAGTAGTCTAGATCAAAAGCTGAGGTTTTTTTACGTTGACAAAGACCTCAAAAATAACACGCGTTTTTTTGTATTCGAGTAATTGAGTAGCGAACATGAGAAAATGCGCCGCGTCGGGCCGGGCCGCACCGTGTCGCGCCGCACCGCGCTGACTCCACGCGCTCCAGCTCAAGTCTTCTGCTTACAAGAGTGCCGAAATCGGAATATATTTATTATCCATACAAGTCTCTATCAGTTGGATAAACTACTATCTAGATGGTAGATCATGTACTCATTTGGGTTATGGACTGAGATATGTGGACATTATTTCATTTCACATTCTTTGACCTCCGTTTTGGCTTTGATATTGAAGACTTTGCCATACTATGTTTCAACTGAACTACTTTCTCAGTTCGTTTTGATCTAGGGAAACTTTCATATTCCTCAGCAGATGAAATTTTTTTGACCATCAGTCTGTCATCGGAAGTTGGTATGAACGCATGAAATTGCAGAGTACCTTGTACAGCAAAACACTTATCAAATCTTTCTTTCAATTTCAGATATCTGAACTTGCTGGGTGACAAATTAATGAAATTGGAAACTCACGAATTTTTTGTCAGAAAACAGTCTGTATTCATTCATGATTTGAGAAAAAAATTGTTAGAAGGAGAATTCTTAGTTTGTTTTGATTTTGCTGAAAATTATGCTTCTGTTGTACAGAACTCGGCTCAATCTTTCCACTGGAATAATAATCAGGCAACAATTCTCACAGTAGTTATCTACTTGCAGAGGAATAATGAACTTCAACACAAAAGTTTGGCTATTCCTTTGGATAATTTATTTCATGACACCATTGTAGTTCATGTATACCAAGCAATAATCATAAATTATCTGAAGAAAGAATTCAAACCAAAGAAAATTTATTATAGTACCGATGGAGTGGGTCAACACTTCAAAAATCAGAAAAGTTTCTCTAATCTTATTAATCATGAGAAAGATTTTGGCATTCCCGCGGAATGGCATTTTTGTGCGACCGCACATGGGAAAGGAGCATGCGATGGGATTGGAACTAATGTGAAACGAGTTGCTAAACGATCAAGTTTACAACGCTCTGCAATTAATAATCATATTTTAATCGCAGAAGGTTTATTTGAATGGGCAAGAAATTACTGTAAAGAAACCATGGTATTCTATAGTAAAGAAGAAGATTGTGAGCAAGCTAAACTGAAATTGAAAGAAAGATTTGATAAGTGTTTTGCTGTACAAGGTACTCTGCAATTTCATGCGTTCATACCAACTTCCGATGACAGACTGATGGTCAAAAAAATTTCATCTGCTGAGGAATATGAAATTTTTCCTAGATCAAAACGAACTATAAAAGTAGCTCAGTTGAAACATAGTATGGCAAAGTCTTCAATATCAAAGCCAAAACGGAGGTCAAAGAATGTGAAATGAAATAATGTCCATAACTCAGTCCATAACCCAAATGAGTACATGGTCTACGCTAGATAGTAGTTTATCCAACAGATAGAGGCTTGTATGGATATTAAATATATCCCGATTTCGGCACTCTTGTAAGCAGAAGACTTGAGCTGGAGCACGTGGAGTCAGCGCGGCGCGGCACGGCGCGGCCCGGCCCGACGCGGCGCATTTTAGTACGGTGCGCATCTGTTCGAAAATTTGCTATCTCGGACTTTTCATACACTGTCGCTAAAAACTTTTGGGTTCCCTCCGGAAAATGATTCTAAATCGAATGGTCGTTGTGCGTCAAACTGAAAAGTGCGGCTTCATGTTTTTTTTTTCGAAAATGTTAAAAAATCTGCATTTTTCTTTTTTCATTTTGAGTTTGTATGAAAACTATCAATCCTAGAGTAAAATGGAAGAGAGGTAAAAGTTTCGTTATTAAATTTTGCATGAGGATTAAGTATTCCGAAACATCAATCTCGAAAATTGTTGTTGCAAAATAGATACAAACAAAAACATGACCCCAAAAAATATGCGATTTTTTTTCAAGTTTCCAAATCATACCTACGATAATGACAATTTAATTTAGAGTACCTCATACAGTAATGAAAATACAAAAAAAATTTCATCTTGATATCTCTGATAGTTTTCGCAAAATCTATTTTTTTAGTAAAAATGAAAAATTGTAATTTAGTCCTTTACGAGCCTCCAGGTCTAGTATCTATAAAAATACGTAAAAAAATTGGCGGATTTCGGGAAATGAAAAAAGAAAAATGCAGATTTTTGAACATTTTCGAAAAAAAAAACATGAAGCCGCACTTTTCAGTTTGACGCACAACGACCATTCGATTTAGAATCATTTTCCGGAGGGAACCCAAAAGTTTTTAGCGACAGTGTATGAAAAGTCGCAGTAAAAACAGATGATCACTGTGCTATTTTCTCATGTTCGCTACTCAATTACTCGAATACAAAAAAAACGCGTGTTTTTTTAAGGTCTATATCAACTTAAAAAAACCTCAGCTTTTGATCTAGACTACTTAAAAAAATTAAAAAAAAATAGGTTTTCGAGATATGGCCTGTTTTATGTTTTTTTCTGTGAAAATGTGAAAAAATTGGAAAACTAAATTCATCATCGGAAAGCTGAGAAAAAACTACATTGATAGCATATCCAACATTATTTAGATATGGGTCATATAGAGTCGAAAACAAGCGTCGAAAACGTGAGGTTTTAGCGTCTGTTTGCCGGCTCTGGAGAGTTGACGAAAAACGCCCCATATATATTCCCGTGTCGCGCTTGCGCCTGCTTGCATCGCTCACGCCGCCGCTGAGGCGCGCGTCCGCACCGCGTTTGCGACACTTCCAGCCGCGCGGCAAAAACGACGGCATTCATGGAGCCCGCCTAAGTACGGTGGTCGCGTGCGCACCGCATACATCATCCCGCCACGCAGCTCTCGCGAACACGGCTCTAACGGTCGGCCTGTCTCGCGCCCAACAATGCGCATATACGCGCGCGATCATCGCCGATCCGACTCTCCAGCGTCGCGCGTATAAACACACCAGCTTGCATTGGCACCGCTGACTGTTGTGCACGTGCACCGCAAGAAGCGCTAAACCAGCTATCGACTCGCTCAGCTCGTGCCGGTTCACGTGCGCGCTTGTCGACCCACCGCGTTGTTTTTGTTTATTGACCCGTTGCCTAGTTTCGGCAGAAAAACAACGATGCGCTGATTCCTCGAACTCGGGCGCTGTATCTTACTAATCTTACCTTGTGTTTGAGGAATGTTGGAAGACATGTTTTTCAACTTATCGAGCTTTCGAGCGTGAGATCAATCGATGGGGAAAAAATTGACTTGATGTTCTTCCTTCCTTCCTTTTTCTCAAACTGATGAACTCGTTCAAACTTTTCCACAGACTTCCGAATCCAGCATGTTAAATTGCGATTGAGCCACGTTAGAACACGAGCGAGAAAAACTATCGAGCGTATTATTAGAAAAACTCACTCCTTGCGCAGTCCTTGCGCAGTGGAGCGTGCTAGAGACCATAACCTGACAAGTTATTACGTGGTCAGGATTAAGGGCTTCTGATTATAAATAAATCAAACAACAAATACCTTTAAACACTCAAATAAGGAATCAAAACTAATTAGACAAAAAGCCCATAGAAGAGGAGCTGTGATTGCGCCGATAGCTCGACTCAGAGTGAGCTCTGCAGTGAATGAGCCGGCAACCGAAACGGAGGGGTGAGATGGAGCGACAGTCATTTTACACAAATGACCATCGCGAATCCTCGGTCGTGAGACATGATGCGTATAATTCCACAGATCTCCTTCTCTCTTACTCCCGTGGATATATTTTTATATTCTCGTTTGCGCCACGGACTTAGTATATAGGGACGGAGCGCATGCTATGCTAGCCGTTGAGAGAGAGTGGTTACCCACTACTTCTAAAAGTGGACGGGAGCATGGAATGTTTTCGTACACATGCAAACGCTCTCTCATCCGTGAGACTGCACACATACAAATCTCAGAGAGTCTGTGTGTGCAGCTCTCGTCATCACTATAGAATAGAAAGAAAAGTGGATACACAATCCTAACAAAAACAGGTACCGCGAAAACTTTGAATGCCGACACGTGCTTACTGACTTTTTTTATCTAATGTCTTATATGATTTGAATCTGATAATCTATACAACTACATAAAAGGACAGCTTGTTTTTTTGTGGCCGCTAATCTCAAAAACTACTGAACCGATTTCCGTGAAATTTTGATACTTGATTCTTGACCACTCCAGGCATGTTTATGGATATGTGGCGTTTTGGAATTTTGAGTAGAAACCGAGAAATAGACAATGCATTTTTCTGTGGTGGGGGTAACTAACCAAGTACCATGGCGTGCCAGTAGATGGCGAGGCGTTGAGTCGCACGTGTATAAGGTATAGCGCGGCGTTCTCTCGCAAGAGAGTCAGCGTTCTATCGGCTATATAGGAGAGCTTGAAAATGAGCCTCTCCCTGGGATCTTTTGAATCTCAGTCCCCTGCTGCCAAATAATTTTGGTATCAATGCCGAGACCCAGAAGTAACATTAGGTGGTATATGATTAGAACCAGACGAACGCAAGCCGTTCGTCAAGATCAAATAATTGAAGCCCCGTTCATAGTACGTGGAAGATCTGCTTTTAAGTATGATCCATCGGAAAATTACGCTAATATAAAAGATATAAAAGATATCGTAGTGGGATTTATGAATAAAGATGAAGCTCTTCTTGCTGGAAGCAAAACTGTCCATTCCACGTTCAAATTACCTTTGAACGTTTTCATTGGCCAAGATACAATATATTTAATGAGAAAAAATAGTCCTACATGCAAAATTATCGAAGGAACTTCTCTTATAGTATGGGATGAATGTACTATCAGTCACCGTTGGCATATTGAAGCTCTGGATCGCACGTTACGAGATTTAAAATCTAATAACAAACCTATGGGTGGAATAACTTTCGTTTTCTCTGAAGACTTTCGGCAAACTTTGCCTGTGATTTAAAAAAGAACTTTGTGGGGATGTGCGTCAGGATGAAGGAGCCCCCACAAGCTCCAGTATTCGAGGAAAAGGAATTTGCCAAAATGCCGTGTACTCTCCGAGCTCCGAGCCTCGAGCGCTCTTTCAACCGCCTCGCCATCTAGTGGCGTCGTCGCAAAGGCGTATCCGCATCGCCTTGTCGCCACAGTGCTCCCCCCAATAACAATCTAGGGGTAAAAATTCATTGCGCTTAGCGTAATTTTACAGTCGAGATTGTTATTACAATCTAATGGCGGTTGAAGCTTAAAATATTACAGTATCTATATCTTTGTTTAACCATAAATATAACATATTGAAATCATTCTTGCGTTTAACAATTACTCGGAATACTTCTAAAACTAAGGCATCTTTGCTTTATGGTATTCAGTCTCACTTGTTACAGATCATTTCATGTATCACAGAGTTATTGTTAATCAATATGTATAGTTAATAAGCTAAGTCATCAGATTAATGGTAAACGGGTTTCTTTTACCTCTAATAATAACAGTTCTGGAGTTTCCTTAAAGTATACACCCGCATTTGTTAAGCGCTTCTGGAAAAATATATTAAAAATATATTTACAGTTTATAAATCTAAGTCTAAAGACCGGTGACTCTAACAGTAATCCTTCCAGTTGCATGACTTGTATGGGTTTGTTCATCTGGTTTTTGGCTGACATCACATTCAAAATTTCCATTTCTTCCAGAACCCATGAATTTATCGTTTCAAAAATTTCTTCAGTGAAGCTACTGTGCGTGAAATGGAACACCTTTAATCGCGTACAGCCATCTACTGAAAAGATTCCTTTTGGCAAGATACCTTGAACTTTCAAAATCTCTAGATTTGGAGAATTTATGATCAATTCCGACAGGACTGAATCCAAAAACTGATTGTTAGTCAGTTCCAAAATTTTTAAAAATTCGGATTTAGAGAAGTTTCGGTGTAAAGGTACGCCTCGCTGGGTTTTCTATGCGCTTTGAAAAAGTAAAGCTAAACATTTCCAGAGAATTAGAACCCGTGGAAACTGCTTTAATGACATGATAAATTGACATATTCAAATCCACGCAATCGCAGTCAGTCAGAGTTAAATCCAGAAGAGATTTACTCTGTTTCACAAAATTCATGAGCTGTTGAATCAGCAAACCTTTACAATCAATTAGACGCAAACTTACAATCGAATGGAAACAATCATTGTCGAGGAATCTCAAGCGCGCAAGGGCATTACTCTCAATTTCCAGCTCTAGCAGTTCTTCTAGTTTAAGCTGTTTATCAAAGAATGTGTTTGTGCTTCCTAGCACCAAACGTGAAATTATAAAATTGTCACTGATCAACTGGAAAACTGGAGCAAACAATGATGCACCCCTGAGATCCATCGACGCTACATAAAGTTTTTGTTTCCGCCGCACAATTTGATTTGCTCCTATATAGAGCTCAAGTGAATTTCTGAGGACAGAGACACTCATCGGAATCTTTTTCTTTACAACCATGTGATTCCGAACATCCGAGTACAAGTGTAAATAACCTTTGGCACTGGCATAACTAGCAAAATCAGTTCTTAGGTCCATAGCATCACTCCTAAACATCGTTCTGAATTCAGGTAGAGCTTCTTGAAAATTTACTCGAGACTCTTGATCCAAAAAAGAAATAAGAGTAAACCAAGCCGGGGCGTTGGCTGCAAGACTCACAATGTTACTCGAAATTGGCACATCACAAACACTCTCCTTGTTCGTGGCAAAATACACGGATTGATCCGGTTTAACTTGCAAATTTACTGAGTGTTTATTTATGCAGAAAATGAGTTTGTTGAGACAAGAAAGTGTCTGTAAATTACAGGATGTACTCAGAATGTTGCATTTTATCGCGGCCGATATTGGAATACGCGCCTGATGCACCTCCTTCACCACCAGATCTAGATCGCCTTTGGATTTTAGAAACTGAAGCAGTTTATTCTTAGTAACTCTAATCGGAATATTGTGTATAAATAAATCCAAAACTAACGCATTTTGATGCAATAATTTAGGCATCAAATTGTAGTTTACGACACCAGATCTGTCAGAGTAGGAGGCATATTTTCTCGAATCATTCAACTCAGTTACTAAATCCTTTTCAAATTCCGCAAGTTGCTCTAGGCCAAGCTCTAGCTGTTAGAGCAAATTCTTTGCAGCTATTTTTACTGCCGAATAAGATCTAGGATCTCACAAGCCTGTCAAAAAAAATAAAGAGAAAAAAACATTAATTTCTAGTAATCAGACTAGATTCGTCAAGATTAGAAAAGTGCACATATTAATACAAACGTTTGCTTATTGACTAGTTGAGATATCTCCAGTTACTAACTTATTTATGAAGGATCCTTAAAAGTAACTTTATTTCTACGTTTTGCAAAAGATTTCGGTTCAGTAGAACCTGTCAATTTACTAGTACGCGCATAACTATGATCAGTAGTCTGCGAAAATGCATTCGTCCGCACCGGGTTAGTACTGCCAGCAGCATTTTGCGTAGCGTGAACTAATGCAGTAGTAATAAGTCTATGAATTTCATACAGCTCTTCATCCGACACTACTGGAGTCACCTCACGAGTGTCGTTAGTCAGGTCCGAAGCTGTGTCAGAGATTTCGACAATAGTCGAGTCATGAGTAGGATTTTCATCAGTCAGAGGAGCTGGGGCAAACAGATCGTCACCTGTTGCGTCAGTAGAGTCATAGTTAGGTTGAGTGTCAGTGGTTGTCTCCAGCGGCCGCTGTTCCTCACGGATTGGCGCAGCCGGTGAAGACAACCCAGTTTCAACAGTGTTAGGGCTACTGTAAGCTCGTTTTTTAGAATGTCTTATCGGAGGATTCAAAGAAGGTTCAATCGTAAAAGGAGAGTTTTCTCTGTAAGTAGTTATACCATCATCCCCCCTCAAAAAATAAGCAGGTTTCAAGCCATCTCCAGAGACCGTTACTTGA
>JAJGXB010000017.1:441776-473388 GCA_020882725.1 Aphelinus certus
GCTTTTTGCCCGCCAATGAGGGCATACCAGGTCAATCAGCTATTGGAACTTGATCGATAAAGAAGTTTCATATTTTTCCCAAATAACCCAAATAACCCAAAAATCCATGTTCTGCAACTTCAATTAAATCAATATTTTGCAGAGAGCTTTCAAAACTCTTTAGGACATTTTGATATTCTCCTTCGGTCATAACGCGATGATGATTTCAATTAAAACTGCCTTACCGACCTTATCGATCTTACCCCTACATACGTCTCAGCTCATTGGCGGGCAAAAAGCACGTGACCCGTTTTTGATTGGCGGGCAAAACAGTGCCTGGGCAATTTGATAGGGTCCGATATGAATTTAATGTTCATTTGAGACATAGACGAGAGAAAGTAATGAAATCTAGTATTTAATACCAAGTTTCCATCTATTTTGATTATCCTACTGCAAAAGGGCTATTTTTTAGTATACACGTATACACTCAATTATTGAAACTGTTATCAATACCAAGCAGATCACTATGCTAATGTTGACATGGAAAAAACTGAAATCTTGAATTTATGTCAAGTAGTTAACTTACATCATTTTGAAGAGGTTGAGTATCTAAATTATAAATTATTGGAATCAAATCATGTATTCCATAATTAACTTCCTTTTTTATAGTATACAATTCTAGATATAATGACATTATTTTAATTTGTTTATTATATTCAAAATGGATTTATTGTTTCACATATTTTTTTGCATCATTCCCAGCGAATAGAATAAATACATACTTACCACTGCCCTGTTGTTTTGCACTTCCTGATAATATCGATTCAATACACTATTTTTACATATAAAATTGTTCCGTTACAAAATCGAATCCCAGAAATGTGTATATGTCTAACTGTTGAGTGTACATACGTACAGAGACTCGACATGTGTCTAGATAGCAAAAAACGATTTCTTGGTTTAAGTTATAGAATATCTATCTAGAATTGGAACGGAACAATATTCTGTATGAAAAAAGTACTTAAATCATGTTTTGTATATTGTTCTTGATAAAGTTCTTCGTGTACTGAATTTCTATGCGACGAAGTTCTTGAATTAATAATTGTTATTTCTGTATTTAGACTACTCTTTTATTATATCTCAAAATATACGGGCGATAACCCTTGTAGAAAATGAATGAAAATGTAGTTTACAAATCTTTTAAAGAATCTGGCAAAGTTATAAACACAAAATTATAATATGAGTGTTACTTTACAAGAATTTCTTCTACCGCGAATGAATTGAGTTTCTCCAAAATCTATTCTCCTCTGGTTTTCCTCTAAATAAATTGATATTTTTAATGGAACGTAATAAATGATCCATCCCCATATAACTATTTTAACATTCAAAAGTCCTAGCACTGTTTTTACATTTTCCTGTATTTCCGTTCACCTCTATTGTTTTTCGTGTTCCCAGAATTTGGGGCAACTTGTAAAATTGTCTAGTTCTGATCTGAATGCTCACCAGAATACTAATCACAAATACTAACTTTTACAATATAATAAGTTGATTTAGATCAGAATGTGTATTAGAAATTACAAAACAGATTTCAGTAAAATTGTACTCCCCCCCCCCATGTGTTCTTTGAAAATCAATAATTACGATAATAAGTGCAGTAATAGTTAAATAAAAATTACATTTAAATCAATAAAACTTAAAACTTGAAACTTCGATGTTGTTCGATTGAAAAGAATTCTAAACGAACGACTCGAATCAAAATAAAAGATTAATTTCAGCTATGTTCATGTTAAACGTTTGTTTATTTAGTTTCAGGTTAATAGTGACATGTGTTAGATCATATTTTTTCGGTTTAGGTTTTTCGCGTGTTTTATTTCAGATTTTCGGCAGCAGATTTCGAGAAAGATTGCAACGGTTGCTAGACACGTAAACAATGGTTGCTATGGGTAAAATGGAGATTTTGTATCCTGTGCAGTTGAAAATACTGGAAACGGAACTTCGTAAATTTTTTTTCCCCTTAGCAACGGTTGCTAGGACGGTAAACAACGGTTACTGAAAAGCTAATTGGGAAGATTTTGTGTCCTTTGCCATCGAAAATGATGGAAACGGGTCATAAATTGATCATTTCCAACCTTCGTAACGGTTGCTATGGAGCAAATATAACAATTCAGTGTCCTTGGCCATCGAGTGTAACTTGAAACAGATTTTCCAGCTTCCGAAGCAACGGTTCCTATGGATGTAAACGAACAATTGCCAAGGATATCAACAGTAATTGCTATGGGAAATATCTCATCGATTCTCATCGATTCTCATTCATTCTCATTGACTCTCATAGTCCCAATGAGCACTTCTGAGGATTTGTGAGAAAACACGTTAGAAACGGTTGCTAGGGAAATAACTAAGGAATTTTGCTGAAAATTGTACTCGGCTTAGATTTGGCCGCGACTAATCTGTGTGCGGAATTCAAGAAAATCGGACCATTCCTTCGAGAGTTGGGGGTGGCAAAAGGGGGTGAAAAAAAGGAGTGGAAAAGGGGGTGGAAAAAGGTGGGGCACAATAGGGATGCAAAAAAGGGTTGAAAAGAAGGGGTGCAAAAAGGGGTGCGAAAAAGGGGTGCATAAAAACGGGTTGCAAAAAGGGTTACAAAAAAGGGGTGCAAGGAAGGGGTACAAATAAAGGGGTGAAAAAATTTGACGGAGGCGGCGGTAGTTTGGCTTTTAATATAGAGAGATATTAATTAGAGTAATTTTCACTGAAACTAGAGAAATTCTGTTGATAGATTTTTAGTACTGCAACATAATTAAGATTCGCATTATTATTATTGTTATTATTAACACTTATCGTTTTTGCGGTGTACGTACGGTGTGTGTACGTTTCTTTTGGTGTGCGATAACTTTCGAAAAAATAGCTTGATCGTCTTGGAATTTTGCACACAGGTCAGTCGTGGCTTTCCACGTACCCCGAGTTCTTTGTTCAGCAACATCCGTTGTTTATTTCTCTAACAACGATCGCTAAGGTGTTGTTCGGGAGTTTTCTATAACTCTTCGTAAATGCACGTTGGGGTTCGAATTCACACGAGGATCGATGAGAATCAACAAAATGTTTCCTGTAGCAACTGTTGTTGATATCAAGAGTAACCGTTGCTACGCGATAGTAAAAATCAGTTTGAAGTTCATTTATTGATGGTGAATGACACAGAAACTCCGTTTCTTCATTGTTCACGTCCCTAGGAACTGTTGCTAAGGGAATGAAATATCGCGTTAAAATTCATTCACAGTAGTTCTGAGGTCACACAATACAAGGTGTACAACGTTAGCGTAACTATTCGACAAGCCCTAGTTCTAAATTATATGGGAATTTGTTGCTAATTTGTTGCTATTTTGTGCCGCAGAAATTGATTCTGTTGCTCTGTTAGATTCCGAGACACTACGGTTACGCTACACGGAGAGAAAATATGTAGTAAAAATTACCGTGTTCTTCTAGTAATGCGGGGACAGACGTCCATAATAAGACTTTTTATATAACCTTTCAGGAAAAATTACTGAGAAAAGCAAGAAGAACTACTATACTAGATTGAAAAATTTACTATGAACTACTGTAAAATTTATCACATTGGAAATATTCGCACACAAGTTGGAAATATTTCCTATCCTCAACAAAACATTTTTAAAAAAATGTAAAAATGTTGCGTCAAGCATGTGGCAGAATAAGTTTATTCTCTTATATTGCTTAAAATAAAATTAAATCCATAATAGACACATGAGCCAATTTATTATTTCATCAGTATTCATTCTGATTAATTCCTCATATAGTTGGAGTATTACGTATTGTTATTACAGTTTAGATACTATAGGAGACGTTGTCAACTTTAACTTACCAATTACGAAAAAACTTACCAGAATGCTCTTAAGTATCCACTAGGTGGCGAACTGTTGTACGAGCCGTTCACGCGGTTTCTTTTGCTATAACGATAAACGAGGCTCAAGCTCAGACATTTGAATATGTCGGAATTGATTTACGCTCAGATTGTTTATCACACAGACAGTTATATGATGGATTTTCTAAGACGGGCAAATTGAAAAACCAATTCCGGTTCAAATTCCAAAACCAAAAATGTTGTTTATTCTGAAGTACTTTAGGGATTTGAAACTTTAAACACTTGAATGTTACTTCTTATTCCTATGCACAGTTAATGAATATCATTCAAATTCTATTACCTTGGAGAGCGGGCGAAGCCGCGACGGGGGATGCTAGTATATATCGTCGCCTCCGAGCAAAAAGGAGCCAACTCAGCGTCCCGAAGAAAAAGGGGCCAATTCGCTGACCGGGCAAAAAGGGGCCAACTCGCCGTCCGTGCAAAAAGGGGCCAACTCAGGCGAGTTTTGAATTTCACATAAACTCCAGTTCACGACTCTCTTCAGAAGTCTTATGCAGGCTATGTGATAGCCGTAGTACGTCTCTTTCAATGAATAGGTGATTTTCAAGTAATTACATGTCATCTGAATGTAATATGTCAAGTTAACTATTTACGTTAAACGGCTTTTGCCTCGATAGTTTCTTGTAGAAATTGGTATACGTATGTTTCTGAGGTCGCTCATAATGAATCCGGCCTCAAATACTAAAAATTCAAATTAGAGGCCATAATAAGATCACCAAATAAAAATTTGGAATCCGGACTCAGATTTTGAAAATTTAAATTAGATTAAGCCTCTAAGATCACCTAACAAAAATTTGGGAGAAAATTGAATTTTGTTTAAAATTGGTATACATGAGTTTTTGAGGTCACTGAACACGAATTCGGCCTCACATTTTAAAAATTGAAATTTGATCGAGCCATAAGATCACCTAATAAAAATTTGGAAAAAAATTGAATTTTGTTGAAAATTGGTATACATGGGTTTTCGAGGTCACTGATTGCGAATCCGGCCTCAGATTTAAAACATTCGGATTATAGTCTCTAAGATTGGTGACCGAAAATTTGAAAAGATACTCGACTTGAATAAAACTTGGTATACATGGGTTTCTATGATCGCTGATTATGAATCCGGCCTGAGATTTTTAAACTTGAAATTAGATTGAGCCTGCAAGATTGCCGACCGAGAATTTGGAAAGATAATGGAATCTTATGAAACTTGGTATACATGGGTTTTTTAGGTCGCTGATTACACATAAAGCTTCAGATTGAAATAAGCTTAAATCTTCAACATCGTCGACCGTAACGAAGAAACATCCTTTTAGAAGGTTACCCAAATAAAAAGCCATCTCATATTTGACTTTGTAGACAAAACCGTTTTAAGTGTGATTACATTTCTTCTAGTTTTTGCGCGTTTGGAGTTAGTGCATGCATTTGTGTGTATATTCCCAATTATAAATATATTCATATATTTGTTCTACAAGTTCCTTTGGAAGAACGGAACAAATGAGAACTAGAAAATTGATATACAGTAGTTAGAGTGAAATACTGTGGAACTCTATTTGCGTAACAGCATAACCTTTGGTACAAGTATTAAAGATTATACTTGCCACAAACATTTTTGCATATTTTGATGGATGCTTATTACATTTCCAACATAAGTTCATTTTGAATGGAATCAACCGACTTTCGCTGACACCAGAGTAGAAGAAATGCCTCTTTATTCAGTAAACCATCTAAATGGATGCTTCTTTGTTACCATCGATGATGTTGAAGGTTTAGGCTTATTTCCATCTAAAGCTCGATGTGTAATCAGCGCACTAAAGAACCCATGGGTACCAATTTTATCAAAATCCAGTATTTTTTAAATTTTCGGTCGTCAATTTTAGAGGCTTCAATTCGAATTTTTTTAGATCGAAGGCCGGATTCGTAATCAGCGACCTCAAAAACCCATGGAAACTAATTTCCATTATAATCCATTATCTTTCCAAGTATTCGTTCGCTAATCTTAGAGGCTCTAATGTGAAATCTTCATATCTGAGGCCGGATTCGTAATCAGCAACCTCAAAAACCCATGGATACTAATCTATACTTGTATACTATACTGTAAAGTGAATCCTCCCGGAAATTCCATGGAAAGATTCTTCAATGAAGCAGTTGACTTCCATAGAAACAAATAAAACGGATCAAAAGGAAATTGCCTGCGGTATCATGTTCCGCATTGAAATTTACAAAAAAAAAACGATGCGTGGACGTCAAATATGGTAAAATTCAAGTTGCGTTTTTTTTTTGGTATCCAATAAACCATTGGGAAAAACTGTGAAATTTGAGTTTCACTGATTTATAGATCAATCGAAGATCTTTCCTATTCTATGGTTAAAATTTTGGAAAAATGATGCGTGGGAATGATATGGAAAAAACCGACTTTTATCAAGTTGTGCCGCATAAACCATTAAAAAAATGTATGAAACAGCGTCGTGATGAACATTCTGATGGGAGGTATCGATAGAGTTCATTTAGCGCTTCAATTATTCATCGTGAAAAATTAAAAAATATTGATGCGTGGGCGTGATTTAAGTTGTGGAAAATCATGTGTAGCCCAATTTTCGTCATACGATAGATTTTGAATTAATATACAACTTGGAACATGATGAATTGGAGAATATTCGGTATGATGGGTCGAGAGAGGAGGTCAAGGGCTACAATTTGAGCTGGCTATGTGTTGGAGGAATTGATATTGTGGGGGCGTATTGACCGTAAAAATAATTATTTGACGTTTGGTTCCAGAAAAACGTTGAAAAAATAGTATAAATGGGTTATCTACTCAAAATTTGATCTTGCAGATTTATAGAGGGAAATGAGCGCTTTCATAATCTGAGGTGGAAAATCCAAAAAAATAGCCGTGGGCGCGTAATATACGTCATAGAAAACTTGCCGCGTTGTCGAAAACCATTTTTCTCCAATTTTCTATCTGATAAACAACTTAGAGAATGATGATTTGAAGAACATGAAAATCACCTATTCATTAAAAGAAACGTACTACGGCTATCACATAGCCTGCATAAGACTTCTGAAGAGAGTCGTGAACTGGAGTTTATGTGAAATTCAAAACTCGCCTGAGTTGGCCCCTTTTTGCACGGACGGCGAGTTGGCCCCTTTTTGCCCGGTCAGCGAATTGGCCCCTTTTTCTTCGGGACGCTGAGTTGGCTCCTTTTTGCTCGGAGGCGACGATATATACTAGCATCCCCCGTCGCGGCTTCGCCCGCTCTCCAAGGTAATAGAATTTGAATGATATTCATTAACTGTGCATAGGAATAAGAAGTAACATTCAAGTGTCTAAAGTTTCAAATCCCTAAAGTACTTCAGAATAAACAACATTTTTGGTTTTGGAATTTGAACCGGAATTGGTTTTTCAATTTGCCCGTCTTAGTAAATCCATCATATAACTGTCCGTGTGATAAACAATCTGAGCGTAAATCAATTCCGACATATTCAAATGTCTGAGCTTGAGCCTCGTTTATCGTTATAGAAAAAGAAACCGCGTGAACGGCTCGTACAACAGTTCGCCACCTAGTGGATACAGAGAGAAGCCAGAGCTTCAAATTGAGGCATATTCTAGCCGTTAAAAATAATTCCTCAAGAAGATATATGCGAGTTCGATCATTTAGGCAATCGATTACACCGCTATAATATCGGAAGTCACATAAGGACAACCAATTGAGAGTTTTCCATAAGAAAATCGAGGACTTCAACATTGATTGTCTTATACTTTAGGCCTGACCGCGCCACTGCTCCCGGGCAAGTCCATCATATCCGCCGCCACTATGTTCCATACTTTATCGACGCATTGCTTGCCCATCAGGCTTTAAGGCGGCTGCTGTGATGTTTTGTACTGTTGACAAATTTGACAAGCCTTAACGTACTTGTACACTTCATGATAGCTGCCTGGCCAATAATACTCGTGGGCGATCCTATCGTATGTTTTCTCGATGCCGAGATGGCCCGACGGCGGTTCGTCATGCGCATCTCGCATCACGCGTTCTCTCCTCTCCTTTAGCACCACTAATTCCCAGTTCTTTTCTCTGTTCGTTGATCTAATAAATTATTCCTACGATACACGTACAAAAGATCGTTCTCGACTTTCTCATTCTCGAATTTATGTGGGAAGGTTTTAACCTTCTACCGTCGTTCGTTATTCCATTTGTCGTTCGCTACACTAAGCGAAGCCACTCCTGTTTCGTCGCCAAATGCATGTGACAGGGCATCGGGCACTTTGTTGAGTTCGCCCTTCCTGTGGGTTATCGTAAAATCCCACTCCTGTAGTTCAATGACCCATCTGGCCAACCGACTTGTCAGATTTTTCAAATTCCTCAACCACTGGAGCGCTGAGTGGTCGGTTATGACGTGAAACTCCGTCCCTTCGATGTATGGTCTCAGCTTTTGAATGGCCCATATGATTGCCAGACATTCTTTCTCCGTGATCATTTTGTTTCGTTCTACGGGCGTGAGCACGTGGCTAATAAACACAATCAAGTGTTCGCCAACCTCGTGCTCCTGAGATAGCACTGCGCCCAACGCGTAATTACTCGCGTCGCACCGACTCATAAAAGGCTTTGAAAAATCTGGTCTTGCTAACACCGATGCTTCTGTGAGAGCTTTCTTCAAGCTCGCAAACGACTCGTTCTGTTCCTCTCCCCATTCGAAACTCGCCTCCGTTTTCAATAATTTGAACAAGGGTACTTTCAACTTCTCATTGTTCTTAATAAATTGCGCGTACCATCCAATCATGCCTAGGAATCTTCTCAGTTGTTTCACGTTCTTAGGTGCCGGAACTCGAGAACCGGCGCGACTTTCGCTGGGTCTGGCCGCAGGCCATCCGTATCAAGCACATATCCTAAATATTCGATTTGCTTACAGCAGAACTCGCATTTCCCTTGGTTCACCGTTAGATTCGCTTCCCGCAACTTTTTCAGCACCCTTTCGAGCCAAAATAGGTGCTCCTCGAACGTTTCCGTTATGATGATCAAGTCATCCAAATAACCAAACACGTGTGGCTCAAATTCCGGTCCAAAGAGGGCGTCGATCAGTCGCTGTAAGGTCATCGGTGCGTTCGTAAGTCCATAGGGTATCTTTGAATTGCCATAGACCGGACCCGCGTACTGCAAACGCCGTGTACTTGCGACTGTTTTTCTCCAACTTGATCTGATAGTACGCCGATTTCAAATCGATTTTCGTGATAAATCGTGCTATCCGTAATTTATCTAGAATAATATTGATACTTGGGATAGGGTACGCGTCTCGTTCAGTTACTTTATTTACATCTCGATAATCTATACAAAATCGTGGCGACCCATCCGCTTTCTTGACAATGACTGGCATGCTGCACCAATCACTGCCCGATCGTTCGATAACTTCTTGCTCAAACATTTTTTGCACTTCGGCTTTCGCAATCTCTTGTACCGCTAGTGACATTCTTCGCAATTTTTGCCTAATCGGCGGGGACCCTTGTACATCGATATGATGTTCCGTCATCGTGGTTACCCCTAACCTGTTCACTTCTTCTGGCAGATATTTCTCGATCAGTCGTTCAATCTTTTCCCGATCTTTGTTGTTCACCGCTGAAATTCCAACGCACTCTTCGTATACGCAAAGAAGATAGACCCGGGTAGAAGAACAGAGTCCCATGCCAAAGTGTCAACTGCTGTAGTTAGTTCGTCATCCCTACAATGTGGCGCGGCGGTCCAATTCTAGTTCCATTCTAGTTAGCTCAGAGCTGGGGGTAATGCATGGGGTGATCCAGACTATACACAGCTGTGCGTACTGCATTACCATCGACGATTTAACGCTCACGGCGGCGCACATTAAATAATTGAAGCCTATTGCTTCCTGGTTGATGATCTTGTTAAATAATTTGAACCAAAGATTTTTTCTCGAGTATGCAAGATTTTCAATTCAAACATTGGTATGCAGTTTAAATACAACTTTTATGCATTACGTATCCAAGAAACATGTTTGGTCTGCTGGTAACGTTCCTGATTCGCGGGTGCATTGTCCCAGGTTCGCACCTACCCGCGGGAAATTACATTTTCGATTTTATACTTCTTTCAAGGATGAACATATTTTATTAAATTTAAAAATATTACTTGGATTTTTTTTCAATTTGGTATACTTGCTTCTGCAAACGAGCAAGATGACATGACCAACAAGATCATTCATATCGAACATGCAGTACGTCGAACTCAGTACCGAACTCAGTGAACGTCGGGCCATTTTTTTGAAATTCGAAATTGGGGCCAGTTGGCGTCAATTTGAATTTTTTTTTCGCAAAAAAATCGATAGAAAATCGGCCCTAAAATCGGTAAAAATCAAAATATCGAAAAATCTTACGACGTTCACTTAAAAATCATGTTTCCAGGCTACAGTTGAAATTTGAAGTGAATCGGTTGAAAATTGATGACGCTATCGGTAGGCTAATGTCAAAAAAGACGGTTTCGAGATAAACGCGTTCAAAGTTTTGAGTACTGTATAATACTATACGACTCTGTTCAGAGAATCGATTTTTTGAGGCACAAAGGTACATTACCCCTTAAATGTTTTCATCATTCTTATTTATTGTAACCTAACTGTAATATTCTTAAAATGTTCATCCAGTTAGATTCATAAACTTTTGAGTAGTTACGATATTTGTTTTAATTTATGACTGAATTTAGCAAAAAGTAGAACGCATATTGATATGTTTGATTTGGTTATATTCTTATGTAATATTGGGACAGGAATGGTCAGGGTTTCATGCAAAGATATAATTGAAAAAAGTCGTTTGATATTTTAGAATTCAATAAACCATATTTATATTTAAAAGTGATAAAATTGAAAAAAAAATCCCGCAAGCAGGCGCGAACCTGGGACACTGCGATCGAGAAGCAGGAACGTTACCAGTAGACCATTCATGTTTCAAGTATATGATATGCATATAAGTTGTATTTAAACTGTATACCAATATTTGAATTGAAAATCTTGCATACTCGAGAAAAAATCTTTGTTTTAAATTATTCAACAGGAGTATCGACAAGGAAGAAATAAGATTTAATTATTTAATGTGAGCGTTAAATCATCGATGGTAATACAGTACGCACAGCTGTGTATAGTCTGCATCACCCCATGCATCCCCCCCAGCTCTGAGTTCACTAGAATGGAACTAGAATTCGACCGCCTCGCCACATTGTAGGGGTGACGAACTCACTACAGCAGGTGACACTTTGGCATGGGACTCTGTTCTTCTACCCGGGTCTATCTTCTTTGGTATACGTAATCGTCCGAGTGCACTCGAGTTGAGGCGTTGAAAATTTTCTCCACTTCCCTTGACCCACTCTCCACGACTTGATTTCATCGTCTTTCTTGAATTTGAACAACTTCACAAAATCCTTTCCAATGTACACATCGTATTCCAGATTATGTGCGGCTAATACTTCCATTGTTTGGACGGTTCCATCCGCATCCAACTTCAACTTCAATTTTCCCGCGACGTTTATTCTCTATCTATTCAATGTACTTGACTATTTTCTCATCGCATTGTACACCGCTGTGGTTGTCGGTACCTGGAAGTGGTTCATGAGACCGTCGCCTACCACCGCATGTGTTGCTCCGGTGTCGTACAATGCTTTGAACAGTTTCCCCCCGATCACGATGCCCAAGTAATTCCGATCGTCGCCCACTACTCCGTTGATAGTGATCTCGGCCGGTTTACCCGGGTCATCAGTGCTCGTTTGTTCCATCGTGTTCCCTTGGACAAGGTGGGCGCACACTTCATCGTTACCGGACGCGATTGTGGCTGGCCACCTATATCTTCGGTACTCTGGACCACGCTCTCCCCATTGAACCAGTGTAGCTGAGTAGAATCAGGCTCAAAATGACCCTGGTATGGATGTTGCGAGGTGGTAGCAAAATAACAATTGGAATCGCTTCACAACAGTCTCAAAGAATACATGTTCACTCCCGCACGCTGAAAAATATGTGCGTCTTGAGTTATCAACAATTTAGTGAAAAAATGTGCATTTTTTCATATTATCGCAAATAACTCAATAACTATGAGATTTAGGAAGATAATTTATAGGAAAAATTATGTTCCTGACAAAATTTTGCACAAGATAGCATTGGTTTCATTCCAAAAAATATATTTTTACAATGTGTTATAGCTTAAATAACATTAAAAAAGCAACAAAATGTTAACATATTTTTACAAATAATTAAAATCGATTGAAATGTTCGCCGTTCAAGATTTGGGTACTTTATTATGATACAAATACCCATGCAAAATTTCATTTGAATCGGATAGTTAGTTTTTGTGCAATCTATTTGTTACCTTACATTTTTGCTAAAATTGTCGACACTGTCACATCCAGAATCCCGCCTGAAATTGGTCGCCAATTTTTTTTAACATACTTTCTAAGAGATATATTGTTATAAACATATTGGTTGTTTACGTCGAAATAGTAGCAGCTACAGCGATAAAAAAAATACTGTTGGCTTTTCTAATATTCACCGTATCATGGTACTTTCCATGAAATATGTTTCATGATGAGAATGTTTGCGAAAAAAATTCATGAAACAGTTCGATAATGCCCGAAATCGGCTCTCTCAGCCGACTCGCCGGCCGGGCGGGGAGAGGGGGGAGCGCGCGACAGCCTCGCGAGTCGGTGAATATCGACTTCAAATTGGACTAGCTCGGAAAAATCCTTGATATCTCTGTACCTATTCATCGTAGAACGATGATTTTTTTTAATTCGATATAGAAAATCACGAGAAATGCAATGGTCGAATCAGCACTTCAAAAAAGTTATCATATCGATCTACATTTTCCATGTTTCTTTTTCTTACATGCAACGTAATTATATAATTTCGAAGTATATAAAGAGTAAATGAATGACAGTTCATTGTTTTTTATATCATATCTTATTATACAGAATACATGTTCATTCATTCTATTCGCATCTTTTTAGGGAGATATAATACCTCATAATCTTCTATTTCACTCTCATCCTCGATATCGCTCATATCACTCAATTCTAAGTTTTCATCGTTTTTATCGTTTTTCGATTATAAATGCGATGGAAAAGAGAAAATATAGCTGATGAGCGTCCCTCGTTTTGCATAAATATATGTAAGCAATCACGTTGAAAATTGATTGTTCAACGTGACTTACTGTCAATTTATAAATAAATAGGAAGGAACATGAAAAATGTAGATCGATATGATAACTTTTTTGAAGCGCTGATTTGACCATTGCATTTCTCGTGATTTTCTATATCGAATTAAAAAAAAATCATCGTTCTACGATGAATAGGTACAGAGATATCAAGGATTTTTCCGAGCTAGTCCAATTTGAAGTCGATATTCACCGACTCGCGAGGCTGCCGCGCGCTCCCCCCTCTCCCCGCTCGGCCGGCGAGTTGGCTGAGAGAGCCGATTTCGGGCATTATCGGACTGTTTCATGAATTTTTTTTGCAAACATTCTCATCATGAAACACATTTCATGGAAAGTACCATGATACGGTACATATTAGAAAAGCCAACAGTATTTTTTTTATCGCTGTAGCTGCTACTATTTCGACGTAAACAACCAATATGTTTATAACAATATATCTCCGGTTCTACTGGGCCGATTTCAACAAATAAAAGCTTAAGGGGGGATATACAGGTCGAACGACAAAAAAATTCGAATTTTTTTTCTTTCATGAAAAGTTAGTAAATTTTCCGTAGAATACGCTCCTGAAACCCTTTCTTCGAAATTCGAACTCCAAGTGTTTTTTTCAAGGGATTGCTGATTGAAGTGTAAGTACGATTTAACGGTAATTCAAAACTTTCAACGCGTTTTTCTCAAAACTGCATTTTTGGAGTTTATGCCGGTGATAACTCGAAAACTAATTATCCGATTGAGCTGAAACTTATAGGGTTTCTTTATTATAGTATTACCTATCAGATGAATTAAAAATTTTTGTAATATTTTATTATTAAATATGGAAAAATGTGAGAAAATAACGGGAAAAAAATTGAAAAAAATTGAGTTTTTCGAAAAAGATACGCCAAAAGTGCAAATTTTTTTTTTAATTTTTTTTTGATAATTCATCTACTAACTATGAATGTAATTAATGTAAATTTTTTTGATTTTTTGATTTCCAATCAAAATTGCGACCAGGAGAGCCGGCACAAGCAAAATAGAGGTAATTTTTTAACGCTATCTAACGGCCGCCATTTTGTGAGAAAAAATTTAAAAAAAATATTTTTGTATACTACATGGATCAACTTATAACTGTCAAAAATTTTCGATAGATTTGATTAAAAACTACCCTTGAAAAACGATTTTCAAAAATGAGTTTTTTTTCTCGTTCGACCTGTATATCCCCCCTTAAAGTGAGCGGCTATTTATATACATTCCATATCTTTTTCAGTTTTCAAAAAAACCTAAAAATGGGGAAGATATCCGATTTATTTATAAGATAAAATTTGGCTGGTTTTAAAAAAAAAATCATAAAGTTGTAAAAATATGTGAAATGGTAGAAATAACTATGCCAATTGAAAGATCAACTTAGAAAGTATGTTAAAAAAAATTGGCGACCAATTTCAGTCCGGATTCTGGATGTGACAATGTTGACAATTTTAGCAAAAATGTAAGTTAACAAATGGATTGCACAAAAACTAATTATCCGATTCAAATGAAATTTTGCATGGGTATTTGTATCATAATGAAGTACCCAAATCTTGAACGGCGAGCATTTCAATCGATTTTAATTACTTGTAAAAATATGTTAACATTTTGTTGCTTTTTTAATGTTATTTAAGCTATAACACATTGTAAAAATATATTTTTTGAAATGAAACCAATGCTATCTTGTGCAAAATTTTGTCAGGAACATAATTTTTCCTATAAACTATTTTCCTAAACCTCATAGTTATTGAGTTATTCGCGATAATATGAAAAAAAATGCACATTTTTTCACTAAATTGTTGATAACTCAAGACGCACATATTTTTCAGCGTGCGGGAGTGAACATGTCTTCCTTGAGACTGTTCTGAAGCGATTCCAACTGTTATTTTGCTACCACCTCGCAACATCCATGCAACTTCCTAATACTACTCAGCTAAGTGTTCCGCAAAGAGCGTTTTGCTCCTCGCAATTCCCGCAAATGGTTCGTTTTCTTGACCTCAAAGTCGATTTCATCCTCGTTTGAATTTGCTGCATCTCTCAGACGCTTTTCGATCAGCAATTTCTCATACGCTTCCGTAGGTTGCGTATGTCCGGAGCAGTCTGCAGTCTGCGCCCGTTAAAATGCTGATCGACACTTACTCGTTTCTGACCCCTCTGGATCAGGTACTCTCTCGTGATCATTTGCTCCCCTGGTGTGCCCAGCGCTGGGCACAGCATTACTGCCGCTGGGGACGTCGTTCACACTCACATTACTCGTACTCGACACATTCTACGGTATTTCCCGGTCTTCCGTTTGTGAGGGCCAGGTCAGAACCACGGAATTCAGGCTTATAAAATAGATTTGGTTACCGACTGGGTGATGCATCGATAGAGAAAATGTATAGCGCATAGATAAATAGATCGCGTTCCCGGCGGATCAGCGTAATGAGACGTATAGAAGTGTCATATGACGACTATTCGATGCGCGCGCAAATCATTGATTGTGCGGGAAAATCGATATATTCATTAAAGAGTCCACCGGTTCTACTACCCGAGTCATAACCTGTTACTTCATATTGCCAAATCTGGTCAATATTTGTGATTTTATAACCCTGACGGAGGGCCACTGCTATTTCAACTGATCCCTGAATTAACCCTGTAAAGAAAAACAGGATGGAAGAGATTTCGCGGTGGCAATATACTACATTTTACAAGACCCTGAACTTTTTCTGAAAATAAACTGAAATCTGTACCGGTTATCTCAACGCGCTTGCTCCCGGTATGAATTTTTGGATTACCTACGGAAAAAATGCCGGTTTTAGAAATAAACGGATATAATGAACAGACATTTACGTACTTTATTTTTTGATTAGCCTCAACCTCGTAATATATCGTGATGTTTCCAGTACGACCACCGTAAAACGCACCACGAGGATTCAAATTTAGAATTTTATTTGCCGAGGGTTGTGTGTTTATAAAAATTCGAATTTCCTGATTCTTGTTAAGAAATGCGGTGAATTTACAAGACCAAATTTCGATCAACCGGTAACCGCAAGATTTTATTTTATTCAAACGTATTAAAATATTTTCATAACGAGTTTCGAGACAAACACCGTTATGAAGAGTAAAAGAGTAAGACTTTCACAATCGTCCGGATAGCATGAGCGATAGCCGTGGTTATAACAACCGTGATATTGGTACACAGTACCTTTATTACCTGGGTTCTGTGACTCTAAATATCCGTCGACGATATACATTTCGGTAAGGATATGCTCGCGTCCATTACTTGCATGTTTAATTATACGGCTATTAGTAATTTTCGATTGCTCCTAGAAGAGCCACTCTATACATTCTTGCAAATACTGGCCGTTTCTTAAATAACCGTTACTGGTGATAAGGCCTATACTATTTTCTTTTAAAAAATTACGCCTGAAAACCCTCGAACAAGCACTCGAGATTGTGCGTGTTTTGGCCAGCAGATATACATTTCCTACCCTTAAGAATATTTCCTTAAATTGCATACAGGATTGGCGCAGAATATTGATATCCTGTATACAATATTCTAACATCTCTTTTCTGAGATCGAACACGGAATTATTATTTCTGGTCTCGTTGTACCAGCTTGAAAATTCCGCTCGTTCTTTCTCGCTTATGCTATCTGGACAATAGTAATTAATGTCGGAAAGATTTACAAAACGAGTTTTTATATAATTCTCACGGGTATTGAACATATGAGGGAAGTAGCTCTTCTTCATATGTTTGAAATCCCGATAATTTCATCGGTAAATAGCTAAGGCTATCAATATATATATATGGTCCGATTGACCTGCATCCTAACAATGCTTCTACCATAATGACCTGAGGCTCATAATCACTGTCATGGTCCGCATTTATTTCAAAATAAATTGGGCGTCGAAACCTCTCGCGTTATGTACTATATAAATGTAATTGGAGAAACTGCCCGTGAAACCTAGTACGAAATCCACAAATTTCCCTACACAGTCTTCTCTTTCAAAAACTTTCTAATGCATACCGCATGCCGAACAGAAATTTATATATTCTAAATCTTTACAGCTATCACAACAGATTTGCGATACTCATAATACGGGCGTATGCAGAAATGTTGTATTCTCCTCGTCAAGTGGCGTGTCTTGACGAGTTTCAGAATCATAAAAAAATGAAACAACTCTCAGGCTGACCCTCGGTTTTTTTAAGCGGTTTTATTTCTTGTACAAAGCAGTTATCGTTCGGATTATGTGTTCTTTTACAACTTGCGCAGAATGTCTGATTGCAGATGTGTTTATGTTTTGTTAAATCTACCGATTTTTTACAAACGCGACATATTTGATAACTAGCGCAAACATTATTTTTGAATTTTCGTTTATGGTTTGGATTTAACGCGAGAGATCCCGGCTTCTTATGATGTTCGTAACACTCGTTACCGAAAAATTCTCGCGAACAGTCTTGACATCTAATTTTATTACTATCGCGATTCTTTTCTATACAACTTCTTTTGCCATTGCAGGCTCCACTAACATTTAAACACGTGTGCCACGTGGCGTTATAAATTTTATTACAAAAATGGCAAAATAATTTCGATTTTACCGCTTGAAGATTTTTTATTAAATTAAAATGATTTACTTGCCGATAATACATTATATGAATTAGAGTGGGGTTCTCTAATCCAACCGACCCGTCGAATTCTAGCGCTTCCCCCGAACCGAATTTTTTAGAGTCATATATTTTGAAAGCTATATTTCTATGATTAAAATATTCTTGAGAAATTCTAATCTCGGCCAGTCCACAGCCGGAGTTTTCGTCTAATTCTATTCTACATACTTCTAATAACTCATCAGCTTTCTGAAGCTGTACGTGCTCGTCCGTTATCCGCGACCAGTTCTTCATCCCTACAGAGCTATTATCTTTTTCTAAATGTGCCAGCCCACGAACTACTGCACGTGGAAGGCATTTTGCATCGTCATTTATTATTCGTAGAATGCCATTTTTCGGCAATTTTTTCAATAGCTCAAGATTTGGATTTCCGCGACCTATCGCTGGCTTAATATAAGTGACAGTTAAAATAAAATGTGTGATCTATGCGTAACTCTCGCCTACTTTGAGAGATACTCTCAAATAAAGCAGTGAAATAACTGAGAGTTAGAGTACGTCTAAAGTGCAAACCCCCTGCGTATTCTAAGCTCGCGTGATAGAAGCTCACACTTACGCGGAGATTTGCATCTCTACCTACTGTAACAAAATTGAATACTTCCCTAAGCCCCGATTCTATACTTAAAATGGGACTACCGTTAATACATGGGTCCGCAAACTTAAATTCTACTACCCTAACCTCCGAATCGAATCGCGGATGAAAAACGGTTTCAACTCTAAGAATACCAACATGAGGTACATTACCCTGCTCACTTTGTGCGTCCTCTGCGTTGATACTATCAACACTATCACTGTCACTATGAGCTTCACGCTCCACACTATCCACAGACACAGACTCCAGAAGTTCCTGATCAGATTCCTTTCCTCCAGATTCAGTCATCTTCAGACTCAGATGCCGTCTCACCAGAGAGAAAATTATGCGGCCGGTATGCCGAAATTTTAGAAAAGTTTAAATTTTAGGGACATATCTTGGCGTTATCAAGAAATATAGTATAAGTGTTCACCTCTCGCGGCCTTCTGGCGCGTCGACTGCATACCCGACGGTCCGGGCTGTGGCTCGGAAACAGTCTGCTCTCCGGAGTTTTTCAGCCCAAAGCCAATCTGGACCTCGTCCTCAGAAAATTCGCTCTCCGGATCTTTAAATATTTCCTCATCGAAGAAACTGTCTGTCGAGGAATCTGAAAGTTGAAAAACACAAATTCTTAAATAAAATGAGAGAAGGTGATACATCTTCTTTATTTTTAAAAATAGAAGCAATCATCTACGTTCCGGGTCGTGCTGCTATTCCGACTGCAAACCCGATGGTCCTGGTTGTGGTTCGGACACAGCATCCTTTCCGAAATTAATCAAGTGACACCCGCTTTGTGCCTCGTCATCCGAAGAATCTGAAAATAGAATGATAAAAAATTAGCATTTCACAAATATATTTTGAGAAATATTCATTGATTTCTTACCTTCGTAAGCGACGAGTCGACGGCGTTTTGGTCCTCTCGTGGCAGATGTAAGCGCATCATTTTCACGCTTTCGAGGATTTTTCGCCTAACAGCGCTCCTAGGATAGAGGTAAGACATCTCTGTCTACACTCATGAGGTCGTGAACCGAAACGCGAAAAATGTTGAGACACAAAAGAAAAGTGAATATGAATTAGTACTATTTCAAGAATTATTTGTAATAAAACCCATCTTCATTCAATTAATCATCGACAATTCACCTTAGAGAATCGCCGATTTTCCTCGTTTTGTCCGTAAGGACAGAATTTCATTCTGATGAATTAATTTAACGAACTAATGCTTCTACAAAATCGACTGGACTAGCCAAAAGTTTAGGAGCAAGTGACGCTCTCTGGAAAAACTCCCTCTAGTTTTTGCCTGGTCCATCTCCATATCCTCGAAAACTAAGGACATAGCCAATAACGAGAGGAGGGCTTTCCTAATATTTCTCACTTATTAATATTCAGCAATGTAACTCAGATTTTAAAAGGTAAGTGTCGTATCTTCGATATGTCACAGACTTGTTCATTTACTCAGTGATACCTTGAAACATCCACACGTATCTTCGTGAGAGTATGCGGGAGATAGGTTTCCCCGAAAATACAGGCCGATAACCAAAATCTTATCTCTCTCAAGGTGAGCCCTTTAGGTGTTCATTATCACAGAGAATTTTTACTATATCGGTATTCACAGAACGTCTTATTAGCCTGAGTTTTACCTGCCTCCCACGGCTAGGGCGCTGTACGCAGTCGCACCACTAATCCGGATGGCGCTTGAACAGCCACCTCGCTCTTTCTATACCTGCGACCGGTCAGTTGAGACTCACAAGCCACCAGTAAATGTCTCTTACTCGAGCTGTTAATACGATACAGCTGCATAAAGACAACAATGCCGAGGACATATACGAAGGCTTCATTTCTTACGAGTGCCGCTTAGTGTCTCAAGATATAGCTAAGGCTAAGACTATGTTCTTAAAACGGGCGATGTCTAACATGGATAGAGGAAGTATCAGTTTTCACGATAATAAGAGAATCACGCCAGCATTTGTGGGATATAACGCCCGAAAACATCCACACATCGCTTTACACAATTTTGTGTACTCGCTAAATAAATCAGGTTCAAAAAGAGTTATAGTTAGTCTATCGTACAACGCAACTCTCAAATGTTTTGAACCGACTGTAGACATTTCAAATTCAGTGCAAGGCAATGGTGTTCTTTTAAACCCAGACTCTTGGTAAAAACTTGTATCATTCGAAAATCATATATTTTGTGAACGATACTTCAATGTAGTATTTCTAGAAATGTTATGCGACGAATATAATCAGTTTTGAATATGACTTACCCTGTAGATAAGTTCAATAAACTATAATGTATATTCATGAACTATTTTCACATTTACTTGAAATCCTTACTCATTGTATTATAGCTCGAGCATTTTCGTTTATTTCGAATATTTTCACGCATGTTTACTCTACACAGAAAAAAATTCTATCCCAATACCTCCATCAGAACGCAAGATATTCACGTTTAAAATTTTTCGGTCGGTAGGCCACTCCCCGCTCTTACCTCCCTCATATTCAACCACCATGGGAAAACAGGACCCTGGAGATACTCCCTCTTTACAACCAGAGACAGTCACGGAAAAATACCGACCCAGGCCAAGTGATTTACCAACAGTGAGTATGAGTTACCATCTGTAGAGGGCAGTACCGACATTATCGACACAACTCTTCCGGAAACGACGAGGTCGTCCGACAACACGTGCGCATATCTTACACACGTAAGAGAAAAATTTCTCACCGAAAGGAATTCTCAAATAAGCGTACAGTATCACACACACGCTCGTGCTACGCGCTCACTACTCTGTCCCGCATCAGATACGTTACGTGTTGTCATAAACACCGAAAAGAATTCCATCCCAATACCTTCATTAGAACGCGAGATATTTACATTTGGAATTTCCACCGCCAAACCAACTCCCCCTTTTGACGCCCGCCCGGAGGTAACTTCTCTCCGAACCGCAGAGAGCGGTGGGAAAAAGAGAGCCCCAGTCCCCCTCTCCCCGCACCGCCAAGAGGCCCATGACGTTACAGGCCGAATAGAGGGAGAGTCTGAAAAAAAGGCACCCGGCCAGTGAGATAGATAAGGGACGCAGAGTGGAACTAAACAAATATTCTGAAAAAAGGGGCCCCGTCTACTCACGTCGATTTATCACGTTGAAAATATTCGCACTCAAGTTGGAAATATTTCCTATAGGCTCTGGCATGTTTTACTAGAAAAAATGGTAAAATTACTCATATATCGAGTGTTTTGCTTATGCGTGACGAATCATCAAGTTTCCACGTCGACAATTTTCTGCACTCTACAGACCAGCTGGTATCCACCGATTTTCTGAACAAAGTCGCGGAGTAAAATAGGTGGTATTTGGCGTGCGCGAACAGTTATGTAGTTAGGGCTTTGATTCTTCTCTTATGGAATGTCCAGACCTTCTCCGACCAAAACAATACAATTGTAAATAATAATCCTCAAGCGAAAAAAAAGAATACACAAACGAAAATGCGCCGCGCCGCGCCAATCTCGAGCCAAGCGCGTGGAGGGAGTGGCCCGGCGCGGCGCATTTTCTCATGTTCGCTACTCAACTACTCGAATACAAAAAAAAACGTTCATTTTTTCAACGTAAAAAACCTCAGCTTTCGATCTAGACTATTTAAAAAAATAAAAAAAAAATAGGTTTTTGAGATATGGCATGTTTTATGTTTTTTTATTCGGAAAACGTGAAAACTTTAAAAAACTAAATTCACCATCAGAAAGCTGAGACAAAACTACGTTGATAGCATATCCAACATTATTTAGATATTGGTCATATAGAGTTGAAAACAAGCGTCGGAAACGTGAGGTTTTAGCGTCCGCGCGCCGGCTCTGGAGAGTTGACGTTAAACGCCCCATATATGAATAATTGACCAGAGAAGAACTTCTCATACGTTGTTCAGGTTGATTCACACAAAACTAATAAAAGTTTTAATTCAGTTGTGTGGTCAATGGCTACTAAGTAAGTTTCCAGTGGCAAAGCTTTACTCGATGTGGTGGTTTTTCTTGCTGTCCTACATTTCAACGATGGTTTCAATAAAACTCTATGAGTTATGAATCAATTAGGCATTACTATTGAAGTAAATTGCTACAACTTCTGCACCGAAGCCAACGAAACCCGTATCGCGCTTTCCGAGCACTCCCTTACCGAAGAGGCTAAACATGCTCGCAAAGACGTGAAGAAAAGACTTCGTGAAGAAAAGATGAGGAGCAAGAGAATCTTGTAGTGGAAGGCCAATTGTATAGAGCAGGCATCGCAAATTGGAGGCAAAGTAAACATTTCCTTGATTTCATAGTACTCAAAACTTTGAACGCGTTTATCGCGAAACCGTCTTTTTTGACCTGGCCGTACTCATAGCGCCGTCAATTTTCAACCGATTCACTTGAATTTCTGACTGTAGCTCGGAAACATAATTTTTCAGGGAACATCGTAGGATTATTCCGACATTCTGATTTTTAATAATTTTATGGCCAATTTTCAAACGATTTTTTTGTGAAGAAAGAAAAAAAATTCCAAATTGATGCGAATTGTCCCCAAATTCGAATAATTATGACCTGTTATACAATTATGATTGAGGGCCCCGATGGAATATCTCGCGCTACGCTCGGGCCCAAATGTGGCAGTACGAAGAAGAGGAATTTTTTAATTGAAAATTGAAAATTCAAAAATCAACTATGTATGGAGACCATCGTATGTGTCTCATTCAGGCGCATATATTTTACATTTACAGTTTCCATTTTTGGATTGTTTTTTTCGAGATAAATAACAATTTTCGACATTTTTATCACGCTCAAAATTATTTCTTTTTTTGGCTTCAATTCGTCAATTCTCAACCGGGAACGCATGAAATGAGTTCAAATTTCACATGCAGTATGGGACAACTTTCATCATTCTAATGGATCAAGTCAGTTCTTAAAAAAGTTTATTTGTTGAATATTATTGACCATTTGATGAGAAAAAATTTAGCTTTACGATTCCCAAACTTTGCGGAGAAAAAGTGTGCGAGGAAAGTTGAGCCACAAAAAACTTCCAGCGACAAAGTTGGACGTCGTTAATCAACTGAGTTTTTTAATAAATTTTCAAAGAATTCCCTCAATAAATGAGTGAGATATCGACGATAAACGAAAAATTCACTGTGACTACCGCCCGCTTCAACATTCCAACGCTCTCAGCGACTCTCATTCCAAACAAAATGCAACTAGGCAAGCCAATTCTATGCTGCGTGGCAAGTAGTCAACGGCGTACGTTTTGCTTTCGTTGAGAGTCGCTGGGAGCGTCGGAGTGTTAAAGCGGGCGGCGGGGCGCTCACAGCACAATTTTTCGTTTATCTTCCATATCTCATTCATTTATTGATCGATTTATTTGAAATTCCGTAGAAAACCTTCTGGATTAATATCCATCAACTTGGTCGCTGGAAGTTTTTCGTGGCTCAACTTCCCTGACACACTTTTTTTCTGCAAAGTTTGGGAATTGTGGAGCTAATTTTTTTTGTATCAAGTGGTCAATAATGTTCAACAAATAGACTTTTTCAATAACTGACTCGATCCATTAGCATCACGAATGTTGTCTCATACTACATGGAGAATTTGAACTCATTCCATGCTTTTCCGGATGAAAACTGATGAGTTGAAGTCAAAAAAATGATTATTTTCAAGCAAGATGGAAACATCATAAACTGTTGTTTATCTCGAAAATAACAATTCAGACATAGAAACTGTCAATGTAAAACATATGCGCCTGAATAAGACAAATACGATAGTATGTTAAAATTTTTGAATTTCGAACTTTCAATTTTTAGTTGAAAATATCCCCACTCCCGACTGCTACACATGGGTTCGAGCGTAGCGCGAGTTATTCGATCGGGACCCTCAATTGTGACCTGTAGCAGTATGGCCGAGTTGACAAAGTGAAAATTTTTTTTTTCGACGAGCTGGTACGCTGCCATTTTGTATTCTTTTGGAATAAATGGAGTGTGTTTTTGTAGTTAGAAATTAGTACTTTCATATGCAACAAACCCCATATTTTTAAGATTTTTTTCTGCACTTATGGTAAGTCATTGAAAATGACCACGAATTCGGAGGTCTTAAAAGTATATTACCCCTTAAGAGGATCTTGTCATGTGCTATGACCTTGAATTTCGCTAATTCGTTGGCATTTTAACAGTTTTGAATATTTTCTGATAAAAATTTGAGGGATTTGAGGGACAAAAAGGTCTTGAATGTGGGAAAAATTTCCGCATAATTACAAAATGAAGTTCCCGATTTTGTCGTTGGTGCTGTGATCCCAGCGCGCCAAACATGTTTTTCGTCCACAGGAAGAGTATCAATACGTTTGTGATTTTTGACGGTCTTCCCACGGTATACGTTACCATAGGAACAATGTGACAACAATTTAACAAAGTTCCCTTCAAATTTAATTCAAAAAGATCGAATTACGCTGAGCGTCAATTTTTGAATTTTCTTGGTAGAGCGGAGGATAAAACAGAGCAAAGAGCTGAAAATCGGGGTAAGGAGTATGAAAAAACCTGCAGAAAGAAGGGAGAAGAGCGGCTTTTCCGGCCAGAGCTCAGAGATGTGAACTGCAGGTAGGCACACATGTTCACAAGATCTGCACGCTTCTCCCGGCTCTCGAGCCTGACGCTCGGAGGGTCGAGCAAGCGCCGTCCCTTTTTTTATTAGAGTCATTGTAAAATTTGACAAAATTTTGAAATGTTCACTTTTTCCATATTCAAAATTAGTATTGTTTTTTCTTGAAACAGTATTATAAGGTGATATTAGCGAATTTCGATTCATAAAAACCGAACCATTTCAAGTTTCCTACAAAAATCTAAAAATCTAATTGACCATCGCATGTTTATCGAAGTTAATATCATCCGATTTTCATTATTCAAAATTGACTATTATCACTGAATAATGATGTTTCAGATGAGAACAATTTCAAGTGTCGATTGAATACAATTTAAACATTTCAAAACTTTGGTGAAAGCTATAAATGACCTTATTGAAGAGATACTCGACCCTCTGTTTCTCGGTTCGACTTTTCCAACGGCAGGCTCTGGGGGTCGAGAGACGAGATGCGAGCCGAATGTGTTTCCCTGCAAATTCGAATCTTCCAGATCTCGACCGAAAACGCGCATCGCATGTTTATAAACGTTGATATCATTCGATTTTCATTATTCAAAATTGACTATTATCACTGAATAATGATGTTTCAGATAAGAACAATTTCAAATGACGATTGAAAAAAAATTGAAACATTTCAAAATTTTCGTGAAAGCTATAAATGACCGTAATAAAGGTATGCTCAACCCTTCGTTCAGGCTATGGAATCGAGCTTCTAGGTGCTTCTAAATGAGTCTTACAACCCGAAGAATTACGAACACAGATTCGTATCCAATTCTACAGGAAAGAAAAGGACAGACGCCTAGCTGAATATCTCATTGTAGAAATTTAGAAGCAAACTCCACTCCATGATCGAGGTGAAGTTGGACTGTATTAGAGTGCAAAATCTAAACTCCACAGCAAAATATAATGAAGTGTAACTTGTTCCAAATGGAAAGGTCAGGGAGAGCATTTAACTTCACGACTGAGATGAATGCTCCTTTAAGCGGTGTCGGCCTAGTCGCATCGACCATCACAACTCTATATCTTCCTAGATATCACGTCCATAGTCTCCCTAACGTTCGCCATGACGACAATAACACCCCGCTAACTGAATAAATGCCATACCATACTTTTAACACATGATTCCATTACTTTAGTTTTATTAACATGGCGTACAATAGGAAGTGTTTGTCGAAAATCACCAGATATTATTATTGTTTTTCTACCAAATGGTTGGTTATTTTTACATAGATCTTAAAAAAAGTATTAACCTCATCTAATGCACATTTTGACGTCATACATACATCATCCCAAATTATTAATCTGACATTGTTCATTGATTTTCCAAGATTTGAATTGGGAATTATATTACATGTTGAATTTTTGTCTACATTCAATGGCAATTTGAAAGTCGAATGGACTGTTTTACCTCCTATTAATAGCATAGCAGCAATTCCCGTCCAAGCAACAGATACCACTGGGATTTCTTTGAATTTGCAATAACTAATAACCGTATTCAATAAATAACTTTTGCCACTTCCCCCAGGTCCACCATGAATTACGCATTTTTTTCATCTATGTTATCCAATGATTGTAATATTATTTCCAATATCATTTTTTGGTCACCAGTCAATGTTCCTATAACAATATCAATTTCATCGTTTGATTCATAATTAGTATCATCTGAAATACATTGTGAAATCACATCATTATCAGCTTTAGTCATGTTAAAATGTTTTAATGATAATCCATATAACTTCAAAATTTTTTCTATGGATTTCAATACCTTTTGTTCAGCAATAATTTCTGGTAATTTTGGGTCCATCCAATGCGTTTTATATTTATGAAATAATGCAGAACCATCGCAAGAAGGATTAAAAGATAATATATAATCAAAAGCGAATAGTTGACACAACGCATTTGGAAATTGATGAATGATATTTTCTTCTGAACATTTGACCCAAGCATCGTCTGTTTTCAACAAATTTCTTGCCATACACGCTTCATAATACATTTTTTCATTATAAGTTCGTATGTCTTGAAACGATTCAGCACCTCGAACATGTAACAAAAGTAATCTGACAAGAAGAGTATCAGGCCTTCGGGTCACCAATCTGGACCAAACTTGATACGTATGTTCTCTGGAGCTATAGTGACCATACGCAAAAAGTTTTAGGACCTAACGCTCCTTCAGTTCCAAGATAATCACATTACAAGGTTACATAACTTTATACTTATAATGATATTTTCACTTACCAGGGGACATATGAGAACCGGCTCACCAATCTTGACCAAACTTTTTTCGGTGTTAGTTTAGCTCAAGAACAGACTGTGCCCACAGTCTCAGGGACCAACATTCCCAAACTCCAAAAATATCAATTAATATAGCTTGGATGGGGCCGTACCTCTCGTCCCAAATGACAATATGTCGTCTCAGGCGTATTTCCCTCACAGCACTGCATTTTCAACATCACATTTTATCTTATAAAACATACAGAACCAGTAAATTGCGTGTATGCTCAACAAATCTTACTTCCATGTCTTACTCACATAGAGTAAAACATGAAATATATGAAAAAATCAACGCTAATCGACTTTCCACTCTGTGCTTGGATACTGAAGCAATAACAACACGTATCCGAGCACAAAGACAACAAATCTAGTATCATTGGACGACAATTCAGTGCCAGAATTGATTTTCACTCATGAAAACTTCAATTCTGTACATGTGTCGACCAATATCACACTATAACCAATTATATCAAAACTCATCTACTCACAGTTTTCTTCTTGCTTTAAAACAATTTCTGGCCCTGTACAGCATACCTGGAAGACAAAAATTATCACAAAGAAACACCTTTCTAAAATATATGTAGAAAGGCAAAGATTAAGTTTACTTATCTGAATTCCCTTCCGTCTTGAATGAAAATCCATCAGCTGCTGCACACGATGAAGCTCCAAACTTACAGGTGAACACTGTGGTGGAAATTAATCTGGAAACTTCTCTTACAATTACTCAAACTGTTTTGAGATGAGTACACATCACATATCAGGTGGCGCGTTTAATCTTTAATTTGTTCATAAAATTAAACTTTAAAATGTGTTTTTCTCAAAAGTGTGATTTTGACATATGTGATGTACTTGCCGTAAGATCCAAAGAGCTGAGGTTGACGTATACAACTTTTGTGAAGTGGATTGTGTTTGTGACATCAATACTCATATCCGGAACCTCAGTCGCCAAGATCCAATCAAGTTTGACCCCATAAACGGGTGACCAAACCAGTGAAATAGCTGTTTTCTTGATTTTTCATCATTGTATTCAATAAGCCTACAGACTTGGGTGGTCTTGCACACAATTTAGTCCAAATCGGTTGAGAAAAGAAAAATTTGTCCGCCATATTGCATCCGCCATCTTGACTTTTGGAAATCGGACCTCAGATTTGGAATCAGCGACCTCAAAAACGTGAGAACACTCAGTTTAGTCCAAATCGGTAGATTCTCTGAGAATTGCACACATGATGCGTTGTTATTCCAAATTTCAAAATTTTGTAGACGCCATTTTGGAAGCATTTTCAAAAATCGGTTTTCTGAAAATACAGGGTTTCAAAGTACATATAAAAATTGCACGACTTTTCATGGAAACGAGTAGATCCGAGTGACATAAGGTTTCGAAAAAATTACTTTTTCAGAAAATGTATCCTAAAATTTTATGGAATTTTGGAAAAAATTGGGAAAATTTCCGTGAAGATCGATTTTTCAAGCTTCTTAAGTATCAAAATCTGAAAGAGCATACCCGAAAATAATAGGGTGCAGTGTTTTGCTAGATTCCTATCAACCTAGCGTTGTTGGCGACCAATCAAACATGATCATGAAAAACTGCAATCCTGGGCGTTAATGGGTTAAACAATTGAAAATGGAAAAAGAAGACACGGGTATTTTTTTTTCAAGAAAGAACGTGATTCAATAATTAGTTTTATGATATCTCCACTGGTCTGGCCATGGGCCTTAATGTGTTAATATGGTCAAAAAATTATGCCAGTGCATCAGATAGCATAAGCAATTTTATTTTTCATAGTAAAAATTCACCTTTGAAAAAGATATATTTAACGACAAGTATATTCCTTATCCTGTGGTTCGTTGTTAGATAAATTTTCAATCGACTAAATGTTTTTAGGTAGAATTAATTATATTTTTCTTGTAAATATATGCGACTATAAATATAAACGACTAAATTTTTTTGAGTGGGTAAAAATTGCAAGATGTCTTCTAGTTCTTTTTCTATTTAAATCCATTTAAAATAATAATTACATAATATGAAGCCTTCTTTCTGCTTCATATTTCTTTGCTACGGATTTCAAACTGATTTATTCAATATACAGTTATATCAAGCATTATCCAACTAGTATGGTTATCCAACAATAGAATGAATATTTTTCAAATTACACTTAATTATTGTAGTTACTAATGTTAAGATGGAAAATAACTCGAATCACAAATTTAAGTCAAGTACTAATATAATTTTGAAGAGTTTAAGCTCAAAAATTATATAAATGGTGGAAATAAAATAAAATACACCATTTGCATTTTTATTTCTCATAGAAAATTATTTACCTTTGAAAAAGGTATACGTTGACAACAAGTAGGTTTCGTATCCCATAGTTCGTTGTTGAATAAATTCTCATGCGACTAAATTTTTTTATTGAAAAAGAAATATGAAAATGTCTGTTCGATCTTAGTCTATTTAAGCGTATGTAAGAGAATAATATGATTCAAATCGAATATATCATATGAAATTATCACTTCAATAGACATTTTTACTAATACACCATCGTTATATATTCCAGTTCTTTTTGTAAATTATGACCCAAGAAAGTAATGAAATCTAGAATCTGATGCCAAGTATTCAACTGGTGTGATTATCCTACCACCAAACAAATATTTTTGCAAATTACACTTACAATCAATTATATGTCAAGTAAAATCTACCAAATCTTGCTACATTTTGATCCTTGAATAAATTATATTGCGGTAAAATACTTCAGTAAGTGGAATTCTCTGTTACGGATTTCGAACTAATAACCTTGAATATCAATTTGCTAATGTTAAGATAAGATGCTAGATTTCGCTATTTTCTCATGTCATCATTGAAATAATATACTGGAACATATAACAATCGTGTATTGGTAAAGATGTCAATTGAAATGATACATCTGTATTTTCAAAGATATATTAGATTTGAATCATATTATTATTTTACATGCATTTGGATGGACTGAGATTAAACAGTCATTTTTAAAGTCATTTTCTATTTTCGTCGCATAAGAATTTATTCAACAACGAACTATAGGGATACGGAACATACTTGTCGTCCACGTATACCTTTTTCAAAGGTCCATTTTTTACTATGACGAAGAAAAATTGCTAGAGATTTCAGTACTTTCTTATCTTAACATTAGCAAATTGATATTCAAGGTTATTAGTTCGAAATCCGTAACAAAGAATTCCACTTACTGAAGTATTTTACCGCATCTAACTAAACATGGTGTTTACAAACGACGCCTATGGTAACCTGCAGCGCGAAGTCGGTAACAGAGGTACTGCGCTGCAGGTTACCATAAGCGTCGTTTGTAAAGACCATCAGTTAGACGTGTGATGTGTTCTCATCAAGTAGACATTGCTTACTCACAACAGTTTGAGTAATTTTAAGAAAAGTTTCCAGATTAACCCGTTTCGGCCCAGAATGCCACTCGAAGCATGTCGCTCTTCGGTACCTCAGAACTTTTTCTATTCGCGACAGAAAAATTTTTCAGGGACATATTTCGAAAGGTAAAGACTTGCTCTTTCCAATGGTGTCAATTGAATTTGTCTAAAACATCATTAAATAGGCAAAAATACAGTATTTTTACAAAAAAACACGGTTTTCTCGAAACAGCTTTTTTTTAAATCAAATTTTCAAGGGGTTATGAGTCTGCCATATACCTGGAACCCCAGTAACCGGTGGGATAAATGTCTGAACTTAAAGGATGCATTGTTTGAATATCGATTTTTCTCCCCTGTGCATCCAAAATGGCACCTCAACTGCAAAATTTTGCAAAAAAACTTGAAAGCTTGTTTATACAAAAATGACGCACTTTTTCTAAAAATTGACAAGAATAAAAAGTTGTTGAAATCACTCAAAGAATACGTTGGAATTTTTTCAGATTTTTTTGAGCAATTTTTTATAATTATGCACTTGTCAATTTTTGCAAATTCCAAAAAGTCGTTCAAAAAATTCTGAAAAAATTCCAGCATATTCTTTGGGTGATTTTAAGAACTTTTTATTCTTGATAATTTTTCGTAAAAGTGCAATGTATTTGAGAAAAACAGCGTTAAAGATCAAATTAGAATCATATTATGAAAAAGTTCGATATATTCGCACATCTATCATTTGCCAACAATAAACTTCATATTCATTTTATTAAAATCTTAAAAATACTTGGCCGTTTCATTTTCATACACACGTGTTGTTATGAGAGAGGCAATACATTTTACAGTAAATCTATTGTTTATCTTCAGCGAGTTTTTCTTTCGTTTTGTATCATTTGAAGATAAACAATAGATTTACTGTAAAATGTATTGCCTCTCTTTTACGAAAAATTATCAGGAATAAAAAGTTCTTAAAATCACCCAAAGAATATGCTGGAATTTTTTCAG
>JAJGXB010000017.1:474225-497397 GCA_020882725.1 Aphelinus certus
TTTTGCAAAAATTTTGCAGTTGAGGTGCCATTTTGGATGCACAGGGGAGAAAAATCGATATTCAAACAATGCATCCTTTAAGTTCAGACATTTATTCCACCGGTTACTGGGGTTCCAGGTATATGGCAGACTCATAACCCCTTGAAAATTTGATTTAAAAAAAAAGCTGTTTCGAGAAAACCGTGTTTTTTTGTAAAAATACTGTATTTTTGCCTATTTAATGATGTTTTAGACAAATTCAATTGACACCATTGGAAAGAGCAAGTCTTTACCTTTCGAAATATGTCCCTGAAAAATTTTTCTGTCGCGAATAGAAAAAGTTCTGAGGTACCGAAGAGCGACATGCTTCGAGTGGCATTCTGGGCCGAAACGGGTTAATTTCCACCACAGTGTTCTGCAGCAAGTTTGGAGCTTTATCGTGTGCAGCTGATGAGGATAATTTTTATTCAAGACGCAAGGGAATTCAGACAAGTAAACTTAACCTTTGCCTTCCTACATATATTTTAGAAAAATGTTTCTTTGTGATAATTTTTGTGTTCCAGGTATGCTGTACAGGGCCAGAAATTGTTTCGAAGCAAGAAGAAAACTGTGAGTAGATGAGTTTTGATTTAATTGGTTATAGTATGATATTGGTCGACACATGTACAGAATTGAAGTTTTCATGAGTGAAAATCAATTCTGACACTGAATCGTCGTCCAATGATACTAGATTTGTTGTCTTTGTGCTTGGATACGTGTTGTTATTGCTGCAGTAACCAAGCACAGAGTGGAAAGTTGATTAGCATTGATTTTTTCATATATTTCATGTTTTACTCTATGTGAGTAAGACATGGAAGTAAGATTTGTTGAGCATACACGCAATTTACTGGTTCTGTATGTTTTATAGGATAAAATGTGATGTGGTATTCAAGTTATAACAGTGAAAATGCAGTGCTGTGAGGGAAATACGCCTCAGACGACATATTGTCATTTGGGACGAGAGGTACGGCCCCATCCAAGCTATATTAATTGATATTTTTGGAGTTTGGGAATGTTGGTCCCTGAGACTGTGGGCACAGTCTGTTCTTGAGCCAAACTAACACCAAAAAAAGTTTGGTCAAGATTGGTGAGCCGGTTCTCATATGTCCCCTGGTAAGTGAAAATATCATTATAAGTATAAAGTTATGTAACCTTGTAATGTGATTATCTTGGAACTGAAGGAGCGTTAGGTCCTAAAACTTTTTGCGTATGGTCACTATAGCTCCAGAGAACATACGTATCAAGTTTGGTCCAGATTGGTGACCCGAAGGCCTGATACTCTCCTTGTGAGAAAAAATCTTTCACGTTCTGTAGGGTTAACATAATATATTCTAACTAATCACGGAAAGCGGTAGTGTTCCATGCGTCAAACAGAAGACACCGCAACTATATTATGTTTCAGATCGCACGCTCGATTTTTACATTGGCATTCATTTAGCCAAAACGACTTTTTTTGGATGCGAAACAGAATTTCATGATCATCTAGCATCCCAATTAAGCGATTGGCAAAAAGGAATACTCAAAAACGCGTTCGCAATAATGAGTTTGGAGTACCGTGTCAAGCGATCTACTACTTTTTTTTCGACTAGAAATTTTTCTTCATCTTCTGACCCTGAAGTTAGCCGCGGTAGCCTGATGAAGCAGTTACGTTCACGCATAGTAAGAGGTATATATCATTCAGAACACCAACGTAACAGTTTACATGCTCTTGCTTCCCGCGTAGAAATTAAATCATGGAAAAATTTTTTAAAATAAATTGTCAATGAAGTTAGAAAAAATCTGAGAAAACTATTGCTAATGGCCGTTTCCCATAGATTACAAAAAAAAAATATTGCAAATTCTTTCAAAGTCACAGAAGACAAGACACATCGAAATTTATCCCATGTTTTTTCATAATTGATTTTACATGGGCAAATGGTGGTTTAGACTGCCGATGTTGGCGTGTCGACTGGAAATTTCATTTGAAAAATGATACACCCTAATCCCCGATGATGTCCAGGTGGCTAGGATCGCCAATGACAGTGTTCCGAGGGTGCGCTCGTCGTATTTTAACTTGGAGGAGCTGACCCTGGACCCGAATGATGTCCAGGTAATCAGGGTTACCGATGATGTTCCAAGTGTGCGCTCCTGGTATTTTTTGTTGGTGAAGCTCACCCTGGACCCAAACGATGTCCAGGTAGTCAGGGTACCAGATGACGGTGTTCCGAGGGTGCGCTCCCAAAAGCTTACATTTTGATATGTCACGTCTTATATTCTGTGAGTTTGTAGAAATCTTCAATATTTTTCTTGGAATCTATGGGACACGGCCATTAGCAATAGTTATCCCACATTCTTGCTAACTGCAATGACAATTTATTTCCAAAAAGTTTTCAATTGTTTCATTTCTACGTGGATTTAAAAACAAGATTCACAACAGTTCTGAAACTCAATTACAAGATTGATTCGTAAAATGTCCAATAAGGGCTCCTACTAGAGAAAAATCAAAGTTCACGATAGATTTTATCGAGTCCGATGTTTTATTTTCCATCATGAGAGTTTGGTTGATAACAATCATTATACATGTATGATTAAGTAAAAAAAAATGAGTAGATGTACATTCAAGTTAAAGGAATACAAATAAAAAGTTGGCCTCGAAATTCAAAATATGGCATCATTTTTGTTTAAGAGAAGATTGAAATGCTATAATCAATCAATTAATTTCTACTGATTACTTCTAGTTTTTTTTTGTGTAACGTCATTAGTTCTTCAAATAATTGATAAGGTACCCAAAAAGCATCCCGGTAAGCTTTTTCGTAATTGGTTCCCTCAAAATTGACAACGTCTCCTATAGTAAGTAAACTGTAATAAGAATACGTAATACTCGACGAATATGAGAACTAATCAGAATGAATACAGATGAAATAACTTGACTCATGTGTCTATTACAGATTTCAATTTTCTTTAAGAAATATAAGAAATAAGCCAATTTTGCCACATGCTTGACGCAACATATTTACTTTTTTCAAAAAATGATTTTGTTGAGGATATTGGTTTATTGAATTTTTTTCTCTTCACCCATGTTCTTTTATCTATATGATCTACGTAATGCAAAACCATCTCAGAATATAATAATTTTTTTGCTTCTTCATCAGATTTATTTATTTGCATCCATTGAGTTAATTGTGATTCACAATTTTTATCTATCAATTTATCTTCCGATCCTTCTTCAAAATAAATTTGTTGTTCATCTTCGAGATGTATAGGTAATCGATATATAGCATGAGATTGTTCATGTAATTTCATTTCCCGAATTCGATACATAGCTTCGGGAGGACAAATGTATCTTGTTGGAATGTAATTTGGTATTTCATCATGATGTATTTTTTCATTGGAAGGTTCTATTGTTGTGATATTTTCAGAATCAACTGGTATAGTCGAGGTAAACTTTATCATAGCTGTATCCAGTCCTTTACAAACATATTTGAATAAATATTTGATCAATTTTATTGTACTGCAGACTTCTACATTTATGTGGCATTCCAACTTCAATAATAAGTAAGGATTGTAAGGAACTACAAAACTATTATCAGCAACTCTTTTTGTCTTGTATATTATCTCTGACCCATCATTTCTTCTTCTATATAGTGGATATCCGTTTTCTCGAAATATTGTACTATTATTAAATTTTTCCGGAAAATTCTTTGTACAGTGATTTTTATCTTGACTCATGCATACGAAATTTTTATTTTGAATACCACACGGGCCATGAATCATATGTTGTTCTACCAATTTATGTGAACTAGATGCTCAATCTTTATCAAGTATCTCAGCAGCAATAATATTGTCAATTTGATCTGTGTTTCGAATTTTATCATTCTCTTTTAACCAGATTAATATGTGTATATGGGGTAATCCATGTTTTCGAAACTCTGTCACATATAAGTAAGCTCCAATTATTCCCAGTTTTTTATTTTTCATTAATTCGAATTTTTAAATTTTTACTTTTCCGTTGAATACACGTGATACTAAATCCGGTCTATCGAGTGTATTCTCACATATTTTTAAATTTTCTGTAATCTCTTGCCATTTAATCGTTAAAAATGTATCAGGTCTACCGCAATATCTATTGTTACAAATGATGACGCTATTCTCGTTTTGATCATTTTGCTCCTCCACGTTCACTTTTTTAAATTTTTCTACGATGGAAAATGTAAGCACTAACAAATTTTTTTGACTCAACAAACTATAATATGCATCATAATATCGATTGATTTTTATTTACAATAATTTTTAAGTACAACTTACTAAAATTGGATTGAATATCGAAGATTATAGAATATTTCGTAGAATTTTTAATTAAAATCCACACGAAAGATTCGAGCGAGCGAGAGATTATTGCTAGTTAAAGATTAATCTTAATAGCCTGTTTTTTCAGGGTACATAGTAAAGCTACTGTCAAAATTTGGAGGCGATTGGTTCAGTAATTTTTGAGATTTTTGCGAACATACAAACAAACGTTTCCTCTTTATGTAATAGTAAGATATATAAATGGGCAATTGTCTGTGGAATCGAACATCGAAAAATTTGCTTCGACTCGAAATTGTATTTTACGGTAAAGGGCATCATACGATATTCCCAGATTTTTTAGAATACTTGTACCCTGTAGACAGGCAATGTTGCTGATTTTACTGTTTTCGCAATTTCAGAGGTATTTTCATCCATAATTTACACTCCGAAAATGACCTCTGAGACTAAAAAAGAGTGGGACATTTCTGTCTGTAGATCATCTAAATTTTACAGATAAATTATTTCCAAGGTCATTGGAGCATATAAAGTACTCTACATTACCTATAAAAGCCTCTATTTTTGTACCCTGGGAGTTCGCTCGTCAAGAGCCCCACCCTATGGTATTGAAAAATGACTCAAATATTGTATAAATGGTCGATCTTTCAGGGCCAATCCAGTGTGAAGTGGAAAAGGAAAATCACAAGCGATATTGCATGTAATCTTTCGATACAATATTTCTGCAATATTTCCATGTAGTTCTATTTTTCCAAAACCTTGCAGAGTATTTCGCAAAAATTTTCATCAAAAGGAAAATCACAAGAAATATTGCATGAAATCTTTCCATGTAATATTTCTGGGAATGTCACTAAAACTTTCAACTTTCCATAATCATGCAGCAGAATCTTCCATAAATCTTGCAGCAATATTGCATTAAATCTTTTATTGCAATATTTCTGCAATATTTCATGCAGTCTCTGACATTCCATGATATTGCAAAAGAAACTTGCAGAAATCTTGCTGAAATATTGCATGAAATATTCCAACGAAATATTTCTATGCAGCCTTTGACTTCCCAAAATTTTGCAGAAAGTTCTTGCAGCAATATTGCATAGAAGATTTCAAGGGAATATTTCAGAGATCTTGCAGAAATCTTGCACTGAAATATCTCATTGTAATATTGGATGACAAATTATTACTAAAAAGGACCGTTTCCAGATTAACATTTGCATTTACACAAAAACTATAAGGATTACCAGTCTGCAAAAAATCATGTTATCTAGATGGATAAAGAGTTACTGAATCTCATAGAGAGAATCAAAATTCAGGATTAATTTTGTTAAGGAGGTAGCCTACCTAATTTTCAACATGATCAAAAAAGAATCGTACGAGGCTGTAAATTTGTATTCTATTTTATTTTTACGGCGAGGTCAATGACGTATCGACCATCAAGGAAAAAAAAGTTTTAGAAAGTACTTGGGATTTTTTTTCTCGGCTCCTAGAGGTCCAATCGCAAAACACAACATAGCGCGTAGTTTCCGAAAAAGTCCCTATAGCATACTCTAACCGAACTCGCATGATCGTCATCGACTAAACTGAAATTGCCTCTAAATGTCCGAACGACTTCACGGCTCAATCCACAACAGTAGGGTTAATTATGATAATTTGTATTGATGATTGCATCAAATATAAATACCCAACCAACGTCGGTCTTGGTCAACTCTCATTCATTTTTCCGCGGCTACAAGAATAGCAATAGTCCAAGTTCCTCCCCTAATTTCATAAAAAAATAATTTTATGATTTTATTAACAGTCTTCTTTTCTCGCAAAATAGACTCCATCATTCGATAGATGAGGTTTAATCACATAAGATTCACCTCTTCTGGTCGATTCATGTTGATGCAGTATATTGTAGAAGAATGAAATATATGTTTCACTGTATAATTGTTACGATGTATTTTCCGACCCGGATTATCGCATCTAACTTGATTAACTCATTAAGTCCCAGATTGCAGAAATTTTATTGGTACTTTCGAGCTCAAATATTTTGATGAATAAGACGGAAGGTTTATTGAAAAATAGTCATTCCTATTATTTTCAAGTATGCTCTACACGATACAATGGTTAGAAAGACTGAAAAAATTGATTTTCAATAAATAATTGACAAATTAAAATAAAAAATGCGATTTTTTGGAGCACTTTTTTTTCAATCCAAAATCAGAAAAAGAAGGAATTTCATTTTTACTGTCGAAAATATGCACAAGAGTGCTCAAAATATTTGAACTTTCCAAATTCGTCGAGTTTTTTCGACTATGACTTTTTTCAGCAAAATGGCGGCCAAAAAACGGGAATCAATATTTTAAAGCATTCATTTTCATATTCGATATATTCCTTTGAAATTCCGTAAACAGGGGTTTTCAATGTCGCTGATAACGATTCTGACATCAAATTCTCAAAATTCTGGATCCAAGATGGCGGTTTCAAGATGGCGGCTGACGATTTTCCACATTTTTTGTCGGAGAATCGGGAAAATTTGGAATAATGGACTGTCGGGGGCGTTGATGATAAATCTGACATCAGATTTTCGAAATTCCGTATCCAAGATGGCGGTTTCAAGATGGCGGCTGACGATTTTCCACATTTTTAGTCGGAGAATCGTGAAAATTTGGAATAATGGGTTTTCGGGGGCGCTGATGATAAATCTGACATCAGATTTCCAAAATTCCGTATCCAAGATGGCGGTTTCAAGATGGCGGCTCATGTTTTTGTACATGGACAATTTTCTATATTTTCAAAATCGCGTTATTTTCATCTTTTAGCCGTCGTTTTTATCCATGAATGACGTCGACGAAATGTAGATAAAATGAAGATTCAAATTTTTTGTTTCCGATTTCAGTCACTATTATACTAAAAAAAATCATAGATAGAAAAACTCAACAATCTATTTCAGCAGTAAAGATTCAGAAACCCTTTTATTCACATTTTCACGAACCTCCAAATAAGAATATACAAAATCATGAGCTAACATCTTGAAACCGCCATCTTGGATACGGAATTTTGAAAATCTGAAGTCAGAGTTATTATCAGCGCCCCCAAGAACCCATTAGTCCAAATTTTTACGATTCACCGACCAAAAATGTACAAAATCATGAGCCGCCATCTTGAAACCGCCATCTTGGATACGGAATTTCGAAAATCTAATGTCAGATTCATCATCAGCGCCCCCGAAAACCCATTATTCCGAATTTTCACGATTCTCCGACTAAAAATGTGGAAAATCGTCAGCCGCCATCTTGAAACCGCCATCTTGGATCCAGAATTTTGAAAATTTGATGTCAGAATCGTTATCAGCCACATTGAAAACCCCTGTATACGGAATTTCAAAGGAATATATCGAATATGAAAATGAATGCTTTAAAATATTGATAAAATGAAAATCCAAAATATTGATTCCCGGTTTTTGGCCGCCATTTTGCTGAAAAAAATCATAGTCGAAAAAACTCGACGAATTTGGAAATTTCAAATATTTTGTGCACTCTTGTGCATATTTTCGACAGTAAAAATAAAATTCCTTCTTTCTCTGATTTTGGATTGAAAAAAAGTGCTCCAAAAAATCGCATTTTTTATTTTAATTTGTCAACTATTTATTGAAAATCAATTTTTTCAGTCTTTCTAACCATTGTATCGTGTAGAGCATACCCGAAAATAATAGGAATGACTATTTTTCAATAAATCTTCCGTCTTATTCATCAAAATATTTGAGCTCGAAAGTACCAATAAAATTTCTGCAATCTGGGACTTAATGGGTTAAGGTAGCTGTAGAAAAGTCACATTGCTGTAGAGCAATGCTTCGCAGAATCAGTATTAAAAGAATCGAAAAATCAAACAAAACACGGCCCGGACATAAAACTTTATACTTGAGTATCTGTATAACTCAGGGTGGTCGGTGAATCGAATTGCAAATATTATTTTCTGAAGTATCGCATTTTCTAGGCTTGAATAGTTCTCATGCATTGTACTTGGAGTTTCATTGATACGAGTCTACTTCTAGTCCCTGATATCCGTCTAAGTCTATTCCTGAAGGTAGGGTAGGTCTTGTATATTCCCTCGGAAGGGTATACCCCTCATAATGGTCACTTTGAACAAAAGATATCATAAAAAATCGAATGAAGTTCAGGTTCTATTTTTCACCGAACAGTTTGGATACAATTATTCAAGCAATAGTTTCAAACGTATTTTGAAAAGTAGATTTACAATGAATGATGTAGACTTTTCATAAACTGTCAAATGACAGTAACTGTACTTATTCATAACTTTTTCATTTTCAGGCTCCTTAAAATGTCAGCAACGATGCCCATCAATCCGAAACCTTTTTTAAATGGATTAACTGGAAAACCAGTGATGGTGAAATTGAAATGGGGTCATGAGTATAAAGGTTACCTGGTTTCAGTTGATGGATATATGAATATACAGCTGGCCAATGCAGAAGAACTTATAGATGGCAATTGTACTGGAAGTTTGGGAGAGGTACTTATAAGATGTAATAATGTTATGTACATACGTGGTGTTGACGAAGAAGATGAAGAAGGGGAAATGAAAGATTGAAAATGTGAAATCACTAACCAATAACAGAAATCAATTTTTGAAAAAAAAAATCATCATTTATACGTTCTGGCCTTGATAAGAACAACATTGTCAGGATGATCAAATAAATCAGTTCAACCAAAAAGTCATTGTTAATCGTAGCCTATATTCCTATCCCTACATTATATTAAAATATAGTAAGAAAGAAAAGGAATCTGTTCAACGAATCATAGTTAGAATACCGCGTATCGTAATAGCACTCGATCAAATATTGTTATCGCTGAATCTAAGATTCACTGTACAGAGCAACGTGGGACTATCTTTGTATGTGTTACCTTACTAAAATTTGATCCAACGAGAGCTTCACTACTTATGAAATAATCAACAAAGTTTACTTAAATTCCAATATGAAAAAGTTGCTCAAGCTCAAAAACCCTAGAATGCTCGTAAAATGCTTCATTGCCTACTCTAATGACAAACAATTTCTTGAAAAAATTTCAATATCTACATACATGATTATAATGCTGTTATGAAAGAATTAGAAATTCATCTCGAAATGAGAAAAAATCTCAAAACCGCGCATGATCCCAATGGTAAAGTTTTAAAATTTTCAGAGAAAAAAAAACGTTTACGATGTATGTACTGATGTATGTTTGGCTCAATAACAGGTAGCGCATATTTCTGTCAAAAAGTGAATACAACTATTGTTAGTCCTGGAGCTAGCCCCCTCCCCGTAGGCCAGAGGAGGTCCTCGGTAGATAGATAATGAATCGTATGTATCTTTTCTGTAGAATCCGAATTTGTTGGTTTGAAGTCTGTAAAAGCCATACAATTTGTTTAAAACTCGGTTGTTTAAACAAATGAGAAAATAACACATTTTTGGTTCGGGAAATTTTTTTTCTTAAATTTAGCTCATTTCCAGAAGAAAAGTTCCTATGCACCATCCATGAATAATGCTTGTATCTAAAGTTATAAATTATCACAAGTGGAAAAATACCACTTTTCGGTGGTCTTTGTTGCTCTGCCATGGCAACAACAATAGAATATTTATGAATCTAAAGGTGTTTTCTAATGCAGTTTTTAACGTAGAATCCGAATATAAACTTGGTTTTCCCAAAACAGCGAGGAAAACCGAATAATCAATGATTCATTTTACCATGTTTTAGCTCATTATACGCTTGACTCCCGCTACTGGACTAATGCACTGAATATCTTACCCATGGGCTAATTATGAATGAACGAATGTTTTCTAATGTACTTTTTCACGTAGAATCCGAATTTGTCGGTTTGAAGTCTGCAAAAGCCATACAATTTGTTTAAAACGCAATTGTTTAAACAAACAATAAAATAACACTTTTTTGGTTCAGAAAAAATTATTTTTCTAAAATTTAGCTCATTTTAGGAAGAAAAATTCCTATGCACCATTCATCAATAATGCTTGTATCTAGAGTTATAAAATATCTGAAGTTGCAAAAGACCACTTTCGGTGGTCTTTGTTTCTCTGCCATGGCAACAACATTAAAATATTTATGAATCTGAAGGTGTTTTGTAATGCAGTTTTTAACGTAGAATCCGAACATAAACTTGAATATTCTTGATTAATTAATCAATTAATTAATTGATTGATTGATTTGAATATTCTTTCTCAATGTTAAAATAAATGGAGTTAAAACTAACAGTACTTCTGTTCATGAATTGTCCAAAACGATTCAGACAAAACATTCAACCTGTATATACTGGTATTCTCTATCTATGCCAGCTCTAGAGCAATAAAAATCGCCGAGAGAAGTGGTATTTTCCGATTTGAATGAATTTATAACTTTTTATGTAAGCTTTTTCTAACAATAGTGCATGTGTACTTTTTTCTCTCTATGAGCTGAATATTGAAAAAAAAATTCTGAACAAAACCTAGTTAGTTTATTATTTGTTTGAACATTCTATACCAATTGTACCACTTTTAAAGACTTCTAACTAACAAATTCGGATTCTACGGGAGAAAATACATAAGAAAACATTTGTTTATTCATAATTAGCCCATGGATAAGATATTCAGTGCATTAGTCCAGTAGCGGGAGTCAAGCGTATAATGAGCTAAAACATGGTAAGATGAATCATTGATTATTCGGTTTTCCTCGCTGGTTTTGGAAAAACCAAGTTTATTTTCGAATTCTACGTTAAAAACTGCATTAGAAAACACCTTCAGATTCATAAATATTCTATTGTTGTTGCCATGGCAGAGCAACAAAGACCACAAAAAGTTGTATTCTTCAACTTTTGATAATTTATAACTTTAGATACAAGCATTATTCATGGATGGTGCATGGGAACTTTTCTTCTTAAAATGAGCTAAATTCAAAGAAAAAAATTTTTCCGTACCAAAAAAATGTTATTTTCTTATTTGTTTAAACAATCGAGTTTTAAACAAATTGTATGGCTTTTATAGACTTCAAACCGACAAATCCGGATTCTCCGGAAAAAGTAGATGAGAAAACTCTCGTTTATTCATAATTAGCCCATGGATAAGATATTCAGTGCATTAGTCCAGTAGCGGGAGTCAAGCGTATAATGAGCTAAAACATCGCAAGATGAATCATTGATTATTCGGTTTTCCTCGCTGTTTTTGGAAAAACCATGTTCATATTCGGATTCTACGTTGAAAACTGCATCAGAAAACACCTTCAGATTCATAAATATTTTATTGTTGTCATGGCAGTGCAACAAAGACCACCGAAAAGTGGTATTCTTCAACTTGTGATAATTTATATTTTCAGATACAAGCATTATTCATAGATGGTGCATAGGAACTTTTCTTCTTGAAATGAGCTAAATTTTGAGAAAAAAATTTTTTCGAACCAAAAAAGTGTTACTTTCTTATTTGTTTAAACAATCGCAGTTTAAACAAATTGTATGGGTTTTACAGACTTCAAACCAACAAATTCGGATTCTACGGAAAAAAATACATAAGATTCATTATCTATCTACCGAGGACCTCCTCTGGCCAACGGGAAGGGGGCTAGCTCCAGGACTATGTAAGATGACTTGATAAAAATAGCTTCAGTTTACACGACAGAGTGCATTGCGCTGAGAGATTATTTAAGTATTTTATCGAATTACCCAGAAAGAAACTTTTGCATTTTTTCAGACTCGTTAAGTGCGCTACATAGTTTGAAGTCTACCGATATGAATATCAAAATGAATGAATACATTCTAGAAAGTATTAAACCAGTAAAGAAGAAAATCCCAAGAGAATAGTTGAGTTTGTGTGGATTCCTTCTCACATTGGCATTATTGGTAACGAGAAAGCTGCAGTAAAGATGTAGCTGTTCAGGGCAGGGGTAGGAAATGAATTTATTTGACTCGAAAAGCGGCTTATCTTTGATTTAAAAATAACTGAACTTTTTATTTAATCTACCTTAATAACTATATACACGAAATCATACAAATGAAATAGAAAGAGAAAATAGGCTCCAAAATCTTAAATACTACCCCAATACAACTACCGCAAACGCGCTTCAGTTTTACTAAAAAATCGATGGTCGAATTATTTTCTAGGCATCTCGAAACGATACCGAACAATACTAGAGAAAAGGCACGTCGCCACTGGTCACGAGAGAGGGAGGTACGCTACCGAAGGCTGTCGGTATCTGCCGAGTATCGCTGAAAACCCCAGACGCTCGGGTCCGTGTACTCGTCCGCCGTGCCCTCTTCACCCCCACTCCCATGCTCCCCCCGCTCCAACCGCAAGGGGCCAGAGCTTCAGTAGGGCCCGCGAGGTAGTTCGGTTGTCGCTCTTTCCGCATTGTAACTTTGTCGTGGGGTTTGGACTTCTATGATGCCATACCTTGACGGACCCTTGTTGCCCGCTTGCCCCCAGCAGCCGAGATCCACCCTAGAGGAGTTAGCGAACCCTTCTCGGCTCCATGACCTGCGCGTTCCGGGAAGCTGAGGCTCCGAGTGCAGATCGAGAGGCTCCAGGGTGATCAAAAATCGCCCTCCACCTTGGCTAAAAATACCGGGGGGCGAGGCGGGAGTTCATTGCATCTTGGGTGGGTGAAGAGCGTCAGTGGCGAACGGCGAGCTTGAGGCCTCGTCCTGAAGGCAAGTTCAAATCTGTAAAAAAACTCAAATTTCGCACCTCCGTCTATCTTGACTGCTGATTAAATTTTTCTCTTTTCTTTTCATATCTCTCTCTCTCTCTCTCTCTCTCTCTCTCTCTCTCTCTCGCGCGCGCGGAGTGGATCGACAAGACTAATACATGGTAGTTTTCTTGTATTCAATCTTAGTCACGAAATGTTCTCTTAATTGCTCAACACTTGTGCTTGTGTCTTGGCATTAGTTCCAGGCCACACATTGAACTTTTCTCTTGTCGAATTGAGTTGAGGTTACGTCGCCATCATTGACGCTGCTCTGTTTCCGCTCTGCCGTCGCTGACCTGTTTCGTCGCTGTTGTTATGCTCTAGTGCCTGCTGCTGCGCATCACATCTATTGACTATTTGACTTTTATTTGTCGAGACATTTTCTTGTTACTTTTGAGTGCTTTGTTGTTGCCGACTCAGTGTTGTTATTGCTCAACTGCAGTTGCTGGCTTACTGCTGTTTAGTGAAGTGTTGGTGCCCAGTTGTGCTTTTGTGTCAACAAATTATTGCATTGTCATAATTTGTTGCTAAGCCCCTTGTGTCAGTGCGTGTTCTTTATTTGTGTAGCAACACGTGGTGTCCAACCTTCCTTATCAGCAGTTGGGCTCAATAGATACCATATCGACAGTCATAGCGGAAGCGCTGATCGTGTCGTCGGTCGTATCACTCGGTTCTGCCCCGCTCTGCTCCCACCTCGCTCTCACCGCGCCCGCCGGCCTCGCTCTCCGTTCGGCCCACCGAGCGGCCTACTCTGCATCGCAGTGCGCCCGAAACTTAGCCAAGCTCGGCCACTGCTGCATCGGATATGGCTCCACCATCTAAATCGACGGATCCAACAGCCGTCGAAGCTCAGATAATGTTGCGCCAAGCGCTGGCACAAATATTGTATGGCTTTCATTACGGTACTGTCTCATGAAAAGCCAGTTCGCTGCTGCACCTACTGCGCTCCTGCTTATGGAACTGCCTCGTCCGTGGCTGCACTCCCTCCTTGTGGGGACTTGCGTGGCGCTCTTGACTCTGGTCACCACCACTCCCATTCCATCGGACAATTTCTCATTTGCTGGCTCTACTGGTGGACGCTCCAGGTCCAGCTCCATATCATCCAGCAGAAACGACCAGCAGGAGGACATTCTTCGCCGCATCCTTGCTAAGGTCGACAAAATCGACAAGCTTGGCTCCATGGAAGCCTCCATTGCTAAAATCCAGTGTGACCTACAGTCCCTTCCTGATCTTGTCAGCCGCGTGGAGGCGACGGAGGCCAAAGTGGAGTCCCAGGAGTCTCGCTTGCGTGCCATTGAGTCCACAATGGCTGAACTCCGTGAGGGTCAAGAGCGTGTTTGCTCCCTCATCACTTCAGGCGGCGCTGTTTTCGAATCTGGAGACCTTGCTGTGACTCTTGCTTCGGAGACTGACTCCAGAATCCGCACGTTGGAGCGCATCAGTAACTCGCTCTGTAATAAGCTGAATGAAATCACCAGTCAGCACAGAGAGCTTTCTGCGGACGTCGTTGTCACTGGGCTCGACGTTGAAACTGGCGCCGATTTCAAGAGACTTGCCTTCGATGCTCTGCTCACCATACACAGTGGCCTGCTGCTTTCGGACGTGGTAACTGCTCGTTACATTCGTCCTCGTCAGGTCGCTACAAGTGACCCACCTAGTGCCATGACTTCGGCAGCGCAGCAGTCCGCCTCGGCGCCGCCTCCTTACCGCAGGCCATTGCTGGTGGTCACCCTTACCTCCCCAGCATACGTTTCTAATATCATTCGAGCCAAAATCAGGAAAGGTAAGGTGATGACTTCTAGCATTAGCAATGATCTTCTCGAGGCGGCGGGAGTGCCTCTCCCTATTGAAAATCTCCCACTAAACGTCAATGAGTTCCTTCTGAAAGAAACTCATGCACTCCATCGCACCGTACGTGCTAAGCTTAGGGAGCACAATGGTCAGGGCGGTGAATGCACTGCGTTCGTCCATCAAGGAGCCATCTATGGCAGAAGGAAGAAGGGTGACACTGCTACACGCATCACATCGACGCTCGACCTTGAACGTTTTTTATTCTCTCCGGATTAATTCACTCGTGTCACTTTAACTCATCGTCTCGCTCCCACCTTACCGACCTTTCACATACATCGCAGCCCATTGCTTCGCCGAAATCATCTCCTAACAGCTCATTAACTAACTCGCATCATCAATCCTTGCTCAACTCCGCGACGGCCGTGAGGGAGGGACTCCGAGTCTGTCACTTCAATGCGAACTCTATCGGTGCTCACATTGGAGAGATTAGATGAGAGATTAGACACATTAGTCTGGCTTTCGAACTGGACATAGTACTCAGACTGCTTTACTCAAACTTACGAATGACATCCGCTGCGGAAGGGACAGAAGGATGGTGCCTGCGATGCTCCTGTTTGACTTCAACAAGGCTTCCGATACGGTCTGTCACGTCACGTTCCTACGCAAGCTTTCTGATATGGGTTTTTTTTCTGGTGTTCTATGGTGGCTTGGATCCTACCTTGGTGCTAGGAGGCAGGCAGTGAGGGGGCAGAACGGTGATCACTCTAGTTTTCGTGACGTCAATTGTGGAGTTCCTCAATGTTCAGTTCTTGGCCCCCTACTCTTTGCCTTTTATATAAGTGATGTGGCCAGACATTTCCCTGCTGATGTCATGTATATTGTCTATGCTGATGACCTTCAGGTGTATCTCCAGTGCGCCCTTTCTGAACTTGACGCGGTGCTTGCTGCTTTAAGCAGAGTTGGTTCTCGCATCGCTGAGTGGGCCGCTCTTAATCATCTCAAACTCAATGTTGAGAAAACCAAGGCAATTGTTTTTGGTACTAAGTTCTACGTCAATTAATTCTCTAAATCGGCACAAAAGGTTATTATTGTTACAAATATCTCGTAATGTAAAATCTACAATGTCCAAAGCTTTTTTGGGAATCATAGATGCTTTGACCCATATTATGACATCACATTCTCTGATTTTAATTTTATCTGATATATTTCTGGAGAATAATGTTTGACAAGAATTTAAATCAAGTGGTAATTTAAAAGTCTTATGACTTGTCATACCTTTGGGTAATAAAATAGATGCAATACCAATCCATGCCATAGATAATATTTGTTTTCCTATGCTTGAAAAGTAATTAATAATATAAGTAAAAAGGAAAATTCTGCTTGTGCCGGCAGATGTGTCAATAAAAATCAATTTATTATTACCAGATTTTATATAATCAAATATTATTTTTCGATCTTCATTTAATTTTTTATGATAAGAGTAAAACATATTTTTATAAGTTCCAATATTCATATTTTCAACCAAGTTATGAGATATGACAGGATCTGGTAAGCCAAAAGCTGAACATTTATAATTTTCTGATTTCAAAATTTTATTTATAGCGTTTAGAGAATTATTTTCAGGTTCTTCCGAAAATCTTCATGGAAGTAACATTCGAATTTTTCCTAGATTTTAAAAGAAAAGATAGGCTTATCTAAGATTAAAAAGTATGCGAACAATTTTCATAATTGTTTAGGTAACATAATATGACACGCTTCATCAAACTTTTTGAATATTTCTTTATCACATTCTACATCAAGTCCCATGGCTACAGCTGTCTATATGAAATTAACGTATACAGTATTATTGAATGTCTTTAACCCTTTGTGTCTCACATTTTTCTGTTCAATATATCACGTTGAAAATTATCACTCGGGGTTTTCTAGGGTCGCTGATCACGAATCTGAAGTCAGAATAATGAAATTATCACATCCAAGATGGCGGATTCAACGTGGCGGACATCCTTTTCCAGAATAGACGTGGAGCACTAAAAACTTGTACTCGGGAGTTCTTGGGGTAGCTGATTACGAATCTAAAGTCAGAATAATAAAATTTCCACATCCAAGATGGCGGATTCAACATGGCGGACATACTTTTCCAAAAATAGACGGAGAGCACTAAAATCTTGTCCCTCGAGAACAAGTTTTTAGTGTTGTCGTTTTTATACGCAAAAATCTAAGACGAAACAGGTGGTCAATATATTGACCACTAAGCCACAAAGGGTTAACCCTTTGTGTCTCACATTTTTCTGTTCAATATATCACGTTGAGAATTATAACTCGGGGGTTTTTGGGGTCGCTGATCACGAATCTAAAGTCAGAATAATGAAATTTTAAATCAGTGACCCCAAAAACCCCCGAGAACAAGTTTTTAGTGCTGTACGTCTATTTTTTGGAAAAATGAGTCCGCCATGTTGGATCCGCCATATTGTATGTTAACTATCAATTTTCTGACTTCAGATTCGTGATCAGCGACCCCAAAAACTCCGTAGAAACAATTTTTGGAATGATTGAATGAAAAACAAAGCGAAAATTGATTTTTGCTTTCAAAAGAGAGCTTTTTCCACCATTTGTTTATTTATAACTGATTAACAATTCAATGAATGTCAATTTTTGTTATTTCATATGATAGAAAAACATCTTAGCTGATAGAAGAATGTATAATCACTAATATATACCTGTAAATACAATTTTTATACGCAAAAATCTAAGACGAAACAGGTGGTCAATATATTGACCACCAAGACACAAAGGGTTAAATCATCAAAATAAGTTACACCTCTAACTCGAAGCAAAATTAATTTTAAATAAAATAATTCTTGTTCATTGGGTGAAATAGAAATGAATGGTCCGATTGTAAGGGAATGTTTTTACGGCGAGACCAACCACATTTTTTATCAAAAGAATACTATTTAGGAATATCTGAATATAAATATTTCTTTGCATTATCATCTTTTTGATTGAGTTTGAACCAAGCAGTTAAAGTTGTTTCTGAATTTAATTCATTTACATCAATTTTGATATTATCATATTAGATTATTTGTTGTTGATTCTCTAAATGAATGGCCAAAGGAATAACTACATGCGATCTTTCACATATATGCAATTTCACAATACGCCGAGATGCTTCCATTAGACTCACATAACCGCAATCGATTTACTTGGAAATTTCATCAGTAATATTTAAATTTTGATTTTTAATATCAATTTTCATGTATGCTCTATCATATATTCTACATTAATATTACATTTAAATCTTTTCAAAAGATATGGGTTATGAGGAACAACCATTGAATTATCTACATTTATATACAATCCATTGATTTTTTTGTTAAGTACGTAATTTTTATGTCGATTATCTCTACGACAATACTGCGGAAAACTTGACTTATCAAATATAGTTTCATCAGAAAACTTTTTCAGAAAATTTTTTTTACATATTTTTGTATCAACGTTATAACAAGGAGTATTACTTGGATGAGGACCATGTAACACATGCTTCATAACTAACTCCCGAAGATTTTCATCATACTCAGGAATTTTAGCGCTTATAAATTTATCAATTTTATCAGAATTATTCAATTTATCTTTTGGATCTAGAATAAATAACATATGAGCATGAGGAAGACCTCTTTTTGGAAATCTATTACGTAAACATAGGGAAACGATGTTACCAAAAATATTATTATTAATTATATCAGACAGAAGTACAGTAAATTTTGCATGAAATAATCTTGCGATTATAGGTGCGATATCGTTACATGTCATTGGTACAGGAAAATCTCTCAAGATTTCTATTATTCCCGGCCATTTAGGATTTGTTGTCATTGTTATAAATAAGTGAGGGGTCAGAACTCGTAACTTCCTCAATACGGCCATTGAATCTTGAAAATTTTTATGCATATATCGAGGGCTACCTGTATATGTTGGAGGCAAAATGAATAAAATTTCAAATTATTCTCAAAATTTTTAGATCGATTTGAGGCACTATTAGCAACATGATCCAAAATACCTTTATAACATTCGACTCGTAATTTGTTTTGGTTATATCTCAAATACTCTAATCGGCAATGCTCTATTATAATATATGCTTGGACAATGAATTGTTGAGTCAATCTACCACAAAATAAAATTGGATTGAATATAGAATTTTTTCTATATGATAATCTGTACGAATAATATTGATGTGGGGTTGAATTTTTATCACTATTATGATTTTGTTTGAATTGAGGACTCCATCCAAAATCACCCAATGGAAACATCAAAGGAAATATCATAGGATCCAAATGGAATGACAATTTATTCAAAATACATGTTGTATTAAGGGGGGGGGGGTACGGTCTGTACGGCCAAAAAAAATCTTTTTTTTTTATTTTTTTATATGAATGTACAACATTTCAAGATTATCGTGTAGAAATTTCAGACTGATCGGAGGAAAACTGACGGAGATATAGAGATTTGAAGGGCGCTGCTCCATTCGGGTTTTGTTCCAAGTTTGAAACTTTAAAGCGTTTTTCTCGCACTAGGCATTTTCAAAGTCGGTGGAGGCTGTAACAGAAAATCTACTGCACCGATCCTTTTGAAATTTTGTGTGCTATACCTTTACATGAATCGTCAGGTAATGACATAGCGGTTTTTTCCAATTTGTCATTATTATTAATTTTTCATCAACAAATTGGTTGAATTTTTCAGCGAAAATCGCGTTTTTGACTTCAATGTATACAAAAAAATGAAAAAAATCGAAAATGGAAAAAATAACGATGTCATTACCTCGAGAAATATTTCACACAATGAACGCTTTTTGATTTATCTATTTGTCATGAACCAGTGGTGAGTTACAGCCTCGACCGCAAAAAAAATTTTTTGGAGGCACCTCTAAAGACTTGTTGTCAACGGGTCTATTGTTGACACATTTCATTGAAAATTTAGGAGAACATTGTTTAAATGTCACATTAGTATGTCTAATTTGTTTCTATCTATTATCTTTATCGGGAGCGTTGGAAAAAATCCGCAAAAACATGCTTATTTTTGGCCGTACAGACCATACCCCTTCCTTAATTCCTTCTGGAGGACTTTTGGGATGAACGCATAAATCAATATTGATTGGTACAGTCCCGTGCTTTGATACTACTAGAGCTGCACACTCAGCAGATAATGGTTTATTGTATCGATTTTTATCGTGATTTATATTTCTTGAAAAATATAAACAGTAATCATCAAGATCATGGTTTTCTGATAATTCGTATAGATTTTTGAATTTTTTTGTATAAGGATTATTCTGCATTATTTTGGTTATTGTTTCAATGTTCTCTCACTAATTTATCATTTTTTTTAGACAGAAATTAATTGCATCTATACCAGTAGACCAAATACATGCATTACAATGCTTACATAATTCATTCAATCCATGAAAGTTTAAATAAGTATTCGTAAGCGGAAATTTCCTACGTTGATTTTCCAATCGAAAAGATAATCTTTGTTCAGACATCAACTGTGACGTATCCTTTAACCTCTTTTTTATTAACCGCTCCTGATTGATATTTTCAAGTTTATCTTCATCGCGTTTCTTGGCTAATCGTTCAGCGTCCATTTTTCCAGTTAAATCTTTTTCACGCTTCTTAACCAATCGTTTAGCGTCCATTTTCTCTGTTAAATCCTTGTCGCGATTTTTGTCCAATCGTTCAGCATTCATTATTTGAGTTAGATCCTTTTGACGTGTTTTAGCTAATAAGTTCAGTATTCATTTTTTCAGTTGAATCATTTTCGCGCTTCTTAGCCTATCTTTCAGCATTCATTTTTTCAGTTAAATCTGTTTCACGTTTCTTAGCCAATCTATTATGATCTATTTTGATCTTTTTTTAATAAGTCTTTCCTCATTCATATCATTGATTCGATCAAATTTTCTTTTTTTATTTAAATATTTAATATCTGACTTATTTTTCTCATGGTTCAATTTTTTTGAGAATTTTAAACGGTTTTATTTGAAATTATGATTGTGACAGAGTGAATGCCAGCTCCAGCTTGTCGTGGACCTGGCGTCCACTCCTTTCCCTACCTACCCGCCTAGAGCAAATGATACCCTCCCAGAATGAGTTGACGTTAGGGGCAGAGCTCTTCAGAGCCACACACAATTCCGAGAAATTCGAGCGCGGGCCGGAGCGTCTGAATATTAGCGAAAATAGGGTTAGTTAATGACGCGGGTAAGCTTATGAAGATTCAAACAAAATCATTGATTGCAGGCCCCAGAAGCAAATTTGAGAGGTGTCCGCCTGCATATATTATAGATTTCATTAGTACTAACATATGCATACAGCAGAATTACTCAATTCCACATCTGACTAAATCTGGCCCATAATATAGTATGGTTAGTCGATGACGGCATATGGTTGTAATCAGTTTTGAGCAAACTTGAAGAGCTGTGGATTCGATGGTAAGGTGCAAAGTCCAAACTTACCATTACTATTCGATTGCTGCGATCATTGGTAAGTGAACTGATCGATCGGCGCGATCTAAACAGTGGTTTAAACTTATCTTTCGAATGGTTTAAAAACAAATCCTACATATAGGTAAAATTCATTGACACAAAGTAAGTGGCTCAAATTCGCAAAAAAATGCAAAAGATATAGATTTCAATAAAAAAACTTGAAAGTGCACATCTAAATTGGTGGAAAATAATTATTTTATAATTTTTGAAGAGTGAATGATAGCCTCTACATTAGTGGGAAAATGAAAATTAGGGTATGCGACAGGTTAGACTATGACGATTTTGGACGGTTTTGGTCAACTTTTACATCCTAAATAACAAATTTTGCAACTTTTTATCGTTTATCCTTCAAGGCCGTGGCTAATTCAAACTATCTGTAGTCGTTCGGAATGTCTAACAGTTCTTTTTTATGCTCAAAATGTCGAGGACATGGAAAATACCGTTTTCATCAGAATGACCCATATATATGGACGCTCGGTCAAACGAGTGCGAGTGTATATATCCAAAAGTCGAACGATGCGCGAAAAGTGTACCGCGTATGTGTATATACTTCGGGAGGGATATCAAAGGTGTACGCGATTCGCCCCTGTAGCTGTATCGGCCCCGGCGTCGCGCACCCCGCGAAGATTGACAGGGGGGGGAATCTTTGTCAGACAGCGCGCAAGTCGAGTGTGTACGTGGGATTTTTTGCGAGGCTGCGCAGACACGCATTAAAAATTATGCCGCTCGCTCGCGACATCCTCGCGACGCGCGGATACATAGGCGGCCGCACGGCGCTGCCGTATCGGTCGTGCGCTAGCTGCACCGTTAACCCTTTGTGGCTTGTAGTCAATATATTGACCACCTGTTTCGTCTTAGATTTTTGCGTATAAAAATTGTATTTACAGGTATATATTGGTGATTATACATTCTTCTATCAGCTAAGATGTTTTTCTATCATATTAAACAACAAAAATTGATATTCATTGAAATGTTAATTAGTCATAAATAAATAAATGGTGAAAAAAGCTCTCTTTTGCTTCGTTTTGTTTTACATTCAATTATTCCAAAAACTGTTTCTACGGGGTTTTTGGGGTTGTTGATTACGAATCTGAAGTCAGAAAATTGAATTGTTAACATCCAAGATGGAGGAATCAACATGGCGGACTCGCTTTTCCAAAAAAATAGACGTACAACACTAAAAACTTGTTCTCGAGGTTTTTTGGGGTCACTAATTATGAATCTGAAATTGAAATTTCGATTATTTCGAACTCAAGATAACGAGTTCAAAAGGTCGGTCTGAAAAGTCTAAACATAAGATATTCAATATCTAAAATGTTTATGCAAGGTGTTGAGATATAACTGGTAATACATGTAAAATTAGATGTAAAAATTTCATTATTCTGACTTCAGATTCGTAATCAGCGACCCCAAAAACCCCCGAGTGATAATTCTCAACGTGATATATTGAACAGAAAAATGTAAGACACGAAGGGTTAATCGATCCCTTATACCCACGCGCGGATAAGATAAACAGTGCAAAAAGCCCGCCGCCACCCACCCGGGCGATCGAGTCCTTCCCCGGCCGCGCAACCCCATCGCCCCACGCGCGCTAACATTAACATGCGTGAAACGGGGCACGCGGGCTCGATTGTTGTTGCCCGAGCGTCTCTCGGGCCCAGGCATACATACGTGTACGAACACACACAAACAGGCGATTGTCGCTGTACTAAGAGGGTAGCTGCGGTGCGGCCGACCGCGGCTGCATTTTTCACGCGGTGCGCATGTACACACGTTTGCACGCGCATATCCTATCGTCTTCTTCGCAAGCCGCATCAAGCCGATATTATTTAAGCCGCGTGTAAAAACACCTACCTC
>JAJGXB010000017.1:497897-517816 GCA_020882725.1 Aphelinus certus
TCAAAACGTAGCAGGCTTGGGATTTTCAATCAGAGTGTCCATTCTCCAAATCCGCTATGCTTGCCTATGCTGGCCTGCTAAACTGCAGGCAGACTACCGGCTACAACCGCCATGTTGGATTTCTCTTACCCCCACCACCGGAGATGTGACTTCCCAATATCTCACTAATTTATTGATGGACTCATTTGAAATTTTGTAGAAAACTGACTTGATTATTTTCGATCAACTTTGTCGCTGGAAGTTTTTCGTGGCTCGACTTTCCTCACACACTTTTTCTTCGCAAAGTTTGGGAATTGTGGAGCTAATTTTTTTTTTTATCAAGTGGTCGATAATGTTCAACAAATAGACTTTTTCAATAACTGACTTGGTCCATTAGAATCTCGAAAAGAATAATCCACACTCAAAAATTGTAAATGTAAAACATGTGCGCCTGAATGAGACAAATCCGATGGTATGTTAAAAATTTTGAATTTTGTACTTTCAATTTTTAGTTGGAAATATCCCCACTTCCGACCGCCACACATGGGTTCGAGCGTAGTGCGCCTTATTCGATCCGGACCTTCAATTTGTGATTCGAGTTATTTTCCATCTTAACATTAGTAACTACAATAATTAAGTGTAATTTGAAAAATATTCATTCTATTGTTGGATAACCATACTAGTTGGATAATGCTTGATATAACTGTATATTAAATAAATCAGTTTGAAATCCGTAGCAAAGAAACATGAAGCAGAAAGAAGGCTTCATATTCTGTAATTATTATTTTAAATGTATTTAAATAGAAAAAGAACTAAAAGACATCTTGCAATTTTTACCCACTCAAAAAAATTCAGTCGCTTAAGCATTTATATATTTACAAAAAAAATATAATTAATTCTACCTAAAAACATTTAGTCGATTGGAAATTTATTCAACAACGAACCACAGGATAAGGAATATAACGATATAACCCCAATTCTAGTAAAATCCAGCAGGATTATCTCAGGATCCAGCTGGATTATTCGGGAAACTCACTGGATTTTCCCTGCATCACTTCACCTGGATTTTTCGTTTCTAGCTGGAATCCAGCCCAAATCCAGCTGGAATCCAGCTGGAATCCAGTCAAAATCCAGCTAGAATCCAGCGTAAATCCAGCTGGAATCCAGTGCAAATCCAGCTAGAAATCCAGTCGATTTTTTTCAACAGGGCGGCGGTCTTATGCACGAGTATCAAGTAATATTGTTCTTAATTTATTTACGGAAGGTTGTCATTATAAACATATAAGCGTAATCTCTATCACACAGAATATCTCTCAGGAAGGTCAGCATCAGAGAGATTCATCATTGAGTTCAAACTACTTTGTATTGTTTAAAAATTCTCATGGTCGGACTCAGATTCAACATTGGGCGCGTTAACCTATTAAGTCCGAGATTGCAGAAATTTTATTGGTACTTTCGAGCTCAAATATTTTGATGAATAGGACGGAAAGTTTATTGCAAAGTAGTCATTCCTACTATTTTCGGGTATGCTCTACACGATACAATGGTTAAAAAGACTAAAAAAAATGATTTTCAATAAATAATTAGCAAATTAAAATAAAAAATGCGATTTTTTGGAGCACTTTTTTTTTCAATCCAAAATCAGAGGAAGAAGGAATTTTATTTTCATCACCGAAAATATGCACAAGAGTGCACAAAATATTTGAACTTTCCAAATCCGTTGAGTTTTTTCGACTATGATTTTTTCCAGCAAAATGGCGGCCAAAAAACAGGAATCAATATTTTGGATTTTCATATTATCAATATTTTAAAGCATTCATTTTCATATTCCATATATTCCTCTGACATTCCGTATACAGGGGTTTTCAATGTCGCTGATAACGATTCTGACATCAGCTCATGAGCCGCCATCTTGAAACCGCCATCTTGGATACGGAATTTCGAAAATCTGATGTCAGATTTATCATCAGCGACCCCAAAAACCCATTATTCCCAAATTTTCACGATTCTCCGACTAAATATGTGAAAAATCGTCAGCCGTCATCTTGAAACCGCCATCTTGGATCCAGAATTTTGAGAATTTGATGTCAGAATCGTTATCAGCGACATCGAAAACCCCTGTATACGGAATTTCAAAGGAATATATCGAATATGTAAATGAATGCTTTAAAATATTGATAATATGAAAATCCAAAATATTGATTCCCGTTTTTTGGCCGCCATTTTGCTGAAAAAAATCATAGTCGAAAAAACTCAAGGAATTTGGAAAGTTCAAATATTTTGTGCTTTCTTGTGCATATTTGCGACGGTAAAAATAAAATTCCTTCTTCCTCTGATTTTGGATTGAAAAAAAAAGTGCTCCAAAAAATCGCATTTTTTATTTTAATTTGTTAATTATTTATTGAAAATCAATTTTTTCAGTCTTTTTAACTATTGTATCGTTTAGAGCACACCCGAAAATAGTAGGAATGACTATTTTGCAATAAACCTTCCGTCTTATTCATCAAAATATTTGAGCTCGAAAGTACCAATAAAATTCCTGCAATCTGGGACTTAATGGGTTAAATTCACCCGAAAGACACAAATTTCTTGTGAGAAGCTTACTTAGAAGCATGCAGCCGACCGCATAGTTATCTGTTGTTGGATCTACGCCAAAAAACACCTGATGAATTCCGTTTTCGTACTTGCATTTTTCCCGACGATGCACATCATTACGCGTACATACCTAAATTTTCATCGAGATTCCAATGAATAAAAAGTCGAGAATTCCCACAATACATAGCATTATCCAACAAACAATGGCTCAGGTAACAACAAAGAGTTTAAGCAAGAATCGCTGCAGTGATGTAGATAATTCCGAAACACGAAAAAATAAGCAATCATTCACTAAAGCAGTCGCAGTAGCACTTCCAAAACAGTTGTCAAGAAAATACGTCGCTCTTTTGGAAACCCCAAAAAATCCAGTAGAAGTAGATTGTGGAATAACAAAAAACGAACCATGATCCAGAGTGGTGGTTCTTTCTTACCAGTATTACTACAGCCTCTATTGAGCACAATATTTTCAGCTATTCTTTCTAGAGCATTGGCAAACGTTAGCTGTACATAATGGAGCGAGCACGTAAAATCATTATTGTTCCCGAGGACACTGTAGAACGTATGACTTCTGGCTCTACATCAAATTCATGTAACAACAACAACAACAACAACAACAACAAAACAACAACAACAACAACAAAACCATATCCAAAAGCAGCAGCAGTAGTGACCAAGAATCTGGTACAGTCCAAACACCTGGTGATAATTTATCGCGATTAGATGCACAAATGTATGATAACTGAATGCAAAAAATTTCAATAATGAATGTGAAAAGTGTAAAAATTATCTGCAAGTACTTAGACGCTATCTATTTTTTAGAGAAAATGAGAAGGTTGAAGATCGTAAAAGAGTTCAAAAGATTGATGGAATAGAAATAAATCTCGAGCCTCTCAGAGAAGATGCGATTATCGAAACGTTGCCCAAAACACAAGAGAAAAGAGCTCGATTTCTCAATACTGGCGAGACACAGCTCTAGATAAACTGAAAAGATAGTCGTGATACCACCATAATTGACGGTCCACTAATTACGGGATCCGATATAGTTGAGCTTTTGAATGACGTACTGAAAAAACTATCAAAAAATACTTCCCAACCCGTTGGTCGTGTTCAAATAGCTAAATTAATCATAGCCACTAGAACGCCAAAAGCTTTAGGGAAAAATCCTCAAGTTTAGGATCTCGCTTATCCAATGACTGACATTCATGAGTATATGCAAAATGCAGCAATATTTTCATTACCCGTGAGTCAACCAGCAGCAGCAGCTGCACCGTCAACAGTAGAGTCGCATGACCACGTAGATTCTATGAAGAAGAAAGAAAACAAAAAAAGAAAAAAGCAAACAAAACGTAAAGCAATACAACCAGTATTCACACCACCACGCAGGAGGAGCGAATCCAAGAAACAATAACTCCAGTTTTGAGAAGAATAGCTTCTGCTACTGCGAAAACGAAGAGTCCTCAGTATGAGTCTCAATAATATGATACCACGCATGAAGTTACAGTGGAACTCGAAATCTATTGCGTGTTAATTTTAAAAGTGAAAGATCAAATGACCATGAAAAATAGCGTATTTACGAGTGGCTGAGCAATCAAGATGCTTATACTCATCACAGGCCTGTGCGTAAGAAATTTCTAAGATTGCGATAGGATGTGAGCAACGTTGACGATCTGTGGGAAGCAGATTTTTGCCAAATGACATCATTGAAAGAAGAAAACGATGGGTTTTGCTATTTATTTGTTGTCGTGAACGTTCTGAGTAGATTTGCTTGGTTTGAACCGCTGGTAGATAAGACTTCACAAAGCGTGGCTAGAGATTTGAAAAAATTTTTAGAAGAGCAAATGGCCTCATACCTGTTTGTTTACAGAGCAATAAAGGCCACGAATTTTCAGATACAAACACTCAAAATATTCTAAAAGAATATGGTGTTCAGAATCGAGTGGCCACGAATCCTGATATAAAAGCAGCAATTGTTGAACGTCTTAATCGTACCCTGAGAGAACGCGTCTAGAGAAAGACACATTACTAAAAAAATATACATCGTTACATAGATGTAATACAAAAAATAGCTTACGCTTACAACAATACTCTGCATTCAAGTATTAAAATAAGGCCTGTAGAAGTCAAATTATTTAACGCTACACGAGCGCACGCCAATCTACTGAGTCGATCTCAGCAGTCACATCGACAATTCGCAAAAGCCTCTAAATACACTGACGGTGCATACGTTCGAATCAGTCACTCCAAAGGCACCTCCGAAAAAAGATTCAAAAAGAACTTTAGTGGAGAAAGTTTCAAAATCCAGCGTGTTTTACAGAAATGGAGCATTTACAAGCTGATGGGAATTTCAAAGTTGAATGAGTTATTAAATCCAAAGGGCGCAGTTCGAACAAACAGTTACTTGTCAAGTGGAAAGGCTACCATGATGGCTCCAATTCTTGGATAAAGGCTAGTGATTTACAGACAATTTGAACCATGAACCATTCAGATGAATTTTATCTTGTACTCCCGAGCAACAGAAGTGTGGTTTATTTTCCCGATAATACGAGCACTTGCTCTAATACTCATATACATCGTGAAATAAGACTGACTGGGGATTGGCAGGTTGATCTCGCTGAAATTCACTTTCTCTGCACGATTATGAACATTCAAGAATCTGAAGCTGCTTATACATTTAAGCTGGGTAGTGAAAACTCGCACAATTCTTCGGAAAACGATAAATATTACTATTCTCCACACGGTATTTACAAAAGCTTGGAGTAGCTTGCTACTGAAATAAACAAAGTAAGAGATGCAAAAGAGCATCAAGCACTTGCTCCATCACCATTTCAGAAAAGTTACTACTCTTTAAAGCGTGTATGCCATTGCCGTAATCCTCACTACTTAACATTCAATGAAAAAATAAAAAGAATAGTTGGATTTAAAAGTTTACAAAGGCTTACGGGTACTTTTTTACGTCATATTCAATACCTGTAGGTTAAGTAGGCCAGCTTGTTTATCGCGGAGCATCCTTGATCAGGTTTACGTATGTACAGATATTTGTGAACCATATAGCGTTGGAGATACACAAGCTGCTCTTCTTCGTATCGTTGCTCTGGAGAATTCGAGATATGAATTTGATACTAACGTAGTTGAACAATTTGCTCCGATTAATTACATTCCCTTGATGCAGCACACTTTTTAAAATATCATAATTGATATAAGAGATCAACATAGTAACAGGATACCATTCGAGTATGGAACGTTGACGATTACGGTTCGCTTTAAGCGTAATGGATGAGGTATGCGATATGAGACATTACGTTTATTATTACGATGTGCAAGCTGGTGGTCGGCTTAAAAGAGTGAGAAACGTCTTTGTTAGATCATCGGTTCAGTGTGGTTCGGGTATTGGTGGTTTTTGGACTCAATTTTACAATAAATCACCACATACCTACTGAGTGGCGCCGAAGCTGTAGGTTAAGAGGCCGTGTGCACTGGTTTAAATGTAGTAAAAGACGTGGCTAGTTCAGGTGTCAATTTTGAAGAATCGTTTGAGACACTAGTCAAAGAATCTGACAGAAATTTGAAGCGAAAAGCTGCAAACAAACTTTCGGGAATGATGCAGGGTAGTGGTTATAAATTACGCTCAACTAAACGTAGACGGCAGTCGAAGAAAGGCCGCTTATCAGCTAGCAGCTCGCAGAAAAAACGTTCGAGTGGCATCAATAAAAAGCAGGAGAGAAAGAATTTATCAAGTGTTACACGAAAAGTGGGAAGAAAGTAGAAGAATACTCTGTTGAAAAAAAATGACCTGAAATCCTGCGAGGAAACGGACAGAAATCTATCTGATTTACAGGAGAAAAAAGTGCCTGATTTCTGGTCGATTGACTTGATATTCTGCTGATTTTCCGGTCATTTTTAGCGGATTTTCAGGTAGCTCCAAACGGATTATCAAGTCATATTGACCGGAACTTCGAGTAGCTTCGGACGGAATTTCCGGTAGTTTCGTACGGATTTCAGGTCATTTCTAAATGGAATTCCGATCGATCCAACGGATTTTCTAGTCGATTGAATGGATTTTCAGGTAAATTCAAATGGATTTCCTGATACATTTGGCCGGATTTTCTGGTCAATCGACTGGATTTTCTAGTGGATTGAACGGATATTCAGGTACATTTGACCGGACTTTCAGGTCGATTCGAACAGATTTTCGGGTCAATTCGAACGGATTTTGAGGTGAATTTGACCGGATTTTCGGGTTGATATGAACGGATTTACAGGTGATTTTGACCGGATTTTCTGGTACATTTTGCCGGATTTCTGGTCGGTCTGAACGGATTTTCAGGTCGATTCGAACAGATTTCCGGGTCGATTCGAACGGATTTTCAGGTGAATTTGACCGGATTTTAGGGTCGATTCAATCGGATTTTCGGGTGAACTAGACCGAATTTTCTGGTCGATCGAACACATTTTCAGCCGATTTAAACGGATTTTCAGGTCGATCTGAACGGATTTTCAGGTAAATTTGACCGGATTTTCTGGTACGTTTGGCCGAATTTTCTGGTCAATCGACTGGATTTTCAGGTAAAATCTGTTCGATCGACCATAAAATCAAATTCACTTGAAACTCAGTCGACTGACGAGAAAATCCGGCCTAATGTACCAGAAAATCCGGTCAAATTTACCTGAAAATCCGTTCAGATCGACCAGAAAATCCGGTCAAAATCACCTGAACATCCGTTCATATCGACCCGAAAATTTGTTCGAATCGACCCGAAAATCCGGTCAAATATATCTTAAAATCCGTTCGAATTTACCCGAAAATTTGTTCGAATCGATCTGAAAGTCCGTTTGAATTCATCTGAAAGTCCGGTCGAAATACCTGAATATACGTTCGATCGACTAGAAAATCCGGCAAAATGTACCAGAAAATCCGGTCAAAATCACCTGAATATCCGTTCGATCGACTAGAAAATCCGGCCAAATGTACCAGAATTTCCGGTCAAATTTACCTGAAAATCCGTCCAATTGACTAGAAAACCCTTCGATTGACCAGAAGATCCGGCCAGGGTCGAATCCGGCCAGTCCAGAAAATCCGGTCAAATTTACCTGAAAATCCGTTCAGATCGATCTGATAATCCGTTTAAATCGACCTGAAAATCTATTCCATCGACCAGAAAATCCGGTCAAATTCACATGAAAATCTTTTCGATCGACCAGAAAATCCGGTCAAATTCACCTGAAAATCCGTTCGCATCGACCCGGGAATTTGTTCGAATCGACCCGAAAATCTGTTCGAATCAATCCAAAAATCCGGTCGAATTCACCGGAAAATCCGTTCGGATCAACTCGAAAATCTGTTTGAACCGACCCGAAAATTCCGTCAAATTTACCTGAAAATCCGTTCGAATTGACCCAAAAATCTGTTCGAATCGACCCGAAATTCCGTTCGAATTCATCTTAAAGTCCGGCCAGATGTACCAGAATATCCGTTCGAGTTCACCTGAAAATCTTTTCCAAACGAACAGAAAATCCGTGCGATCGGGTGGAAAATTTGTTTAAAATTACTAGAAAATCCGTTGGATCGACCGGAATTCCATTTAGGAATGACCTGAAATCTGTACGAAACTACCGGAAATTCCGTTCGAAGCTACTCGAATTTCCGTTCAATATGACTTGAAAATCCGTTTAGAGCTACCTGAATTTCCGCTTGAGATGACTTGAAAATCCGTTCAAAGCTACCTGAAAATTCGCTCAAACTGACCGGAAAATCAGCAGAATATCAAGTCAATCGACCAGAAATCAGGCACCCTTTTCGTCTGAAAATCAGATAGATTTCTGTCAGAATTTCAGGTCATTTTTTTTTAACAGGGTAACCTCAGAAGTATATCAGATATATTTGGGCCCGAGTGAAATATTCAAAATGGCCTTTTCACACGCTTGCAGTGGAGGAGGTATGTGAACTCGATCTTGCTAGTCTCCTACTCACTCAGACATCTATCGGGAATAGTGCATTTTTTGTACTCTAAACCCATGTCATCCATTAGCAATGACAGATTTACCTCTTGAATTTTCGATACCTAGTTCGACCTAACACTACATGGACCTGGCACATTTAAACCATGTTACATTTAAAAGTATGTATCAGACCTAATGATCCAACTGAGGCAGAGAATTTAAAAGTTGCACCTATCAACAATTTTATTCATTCTATGTTTGATCAAATTGATATATTCTTTAATCAGGAACTAGTTTCACCACCGAACAATGCCTTTTCATACAGAGCTTATATTGAAACATATCTCAATTATGCTGAGTCTGCTATGAGTTCACATCTAACGGCTACTCTTTGGTATCTTGATACACTTGGAGACATAGATCAGTCAGCAAACACGGGCAATACTTCAGCAAACGCTAATAAAGGAGCGCTCAGCCGACATAGCTTTACTAAGTCCGGCAAAACTGTCGACATGATAGGACATCTACATTGTGATTTATCCAATCAACCAAAATTTCTGTTAAATGGCGTTGGAATGTGCTTGAGCCTAGTGCGCAGCCAAGATGCATTCTGCTTAATGGACTTTTCAGATGATGGAAAATTCTCGGTACACATCAAGGAAGCAACTCTCATTATGAGACGCGCAAAGATCAGCCCAGGGATACTATTAGCTCTTGCAAACGCTCTGGCAAAAACTACATAACACGCGTTAAGGTCAAATCATTCACAATGCACAGAGGTATTACCGGAGATACTTTGGACAACGTTGTTCTTCAACAGCTACCAAAAAGAATTATCTTTGGCTTCGTCGCTAACAAAGCATTCAACGGTAATAGGCAGCTCAACCCGTTCACTTTCCAACATTTCTCGGTCAATTTTCTATCTTTGTAGGTTGATGGGTCACAAGTTTCAGGAAGTAGGCCATTACAACCACGTTTCGGTGACAATGTTTTCATAGATTCTTTTCACACATTATTCTCCGGTACTGGTATGAATTATTTGAACAAAGATACTGTCATAAATAGATCTACATATGCCGAAGGATATTGATTGTTTGCTTTTGACTTGACACTGATCAATTGGGTCATTTCTCTGGAGCTTAGTATGAGCGGGCTGTCTGCGTATAGAAGTGCGTTGACGCTAGCTCTTACCGAAACGGTCAACTGCATGATTTATACCAAGTTTGACAATGTTCTTGAAATAGATTCTAACAGATAAGTTATAACGGATTTTAATGCCTAAAGAATGGAGAGGGGGTAGGACCTCAACTGCCTGTTTCTCCACCAACTGTCATTTACGCGCTCAGTCGTATGTACATCTTTTTTCTCGTAACACGTACTTCAATCCGCAATCTAAGATGAATTACGTCATTGATTTACAAGGTTTTAGAGATAGAGACAATAAATTTATACCAAAAGAAGTGGCTATTGTATTTATTCAAGAATACGTTGTTAATCATTGAATACTCATATCACTTCACAATTATGAAGAATTACCAGGAGATATCAAGTGCCGAAACAGCTACGTTTCTACACGTTTGCTTGGATTACAGTAGTTGGATGGGGACACGACTTTACGTAAACTACGTCACTATTTTTATATGATTGCCAGAAATGCTACAAGTATATACGTGAGAGATGGGAAAAAAACTAATTAATCATCTATAATAGCATGGTCAGTAATAGATATCAGCCTATACACTAACATAGGATTCGTCGAATTAAACAACAGTTTGAGGTAAAAAGTCTGTGCAGCTTTCATTATCTTCACGGAAAATTATATAAAACTGAATACTGCGCTCTCAGGAGAGCACAACTGCTGAAAAGGTGGCTACACACACTACTACTACCTGAACATTTTATCAAAGGTGAGCTGCCAGAAAACAACAGTAGATTGATTTTTCATGGATTACAAATGTATCTTCTACAAAAGGAGCGGCGAAGCTGCATCAAGTTTGAGTTAAAATCACCATTACGAAAATACGAGGTTGACGTCACTAGGGGTGTGCTCGATGAGGAGGACGACGACGTCACTAATAACACCAGTGTTTCTTCTTCAGTGCACACACTTGAAGTTGAAGTAAAAGTATCATGGATACACGAGAAATAGCCCGGTGCTTGGAAGGTTTGAACGCTAAAACCGTCGGTGTCTATGCTCCTGATCGAATTCCTAGGATCCCGAAGTGCACGTTAATATAGTATTCAAGAAAGTTCTGTTGCTGTTCAATTTTTGTAGCAGTTATCAATTTTGAAAAATGGCTAGGTGTGAAACAAGTGACTAGAAAGCATAATTTCCTAACCTTTTGCTGGCTACTGCTTACGCTCTGAACAAGTCATCATTGAAGCGAGTAGCCATTGGCATGAAGATTGGGCAGTCAAGCTATCCTGCTATCAAACTTATCGATTAAGCCTCTTCCCACAAGACGATAACGCTAGACCAAAAAAGTTGGAAAGCTTTCAAGAATTAATTCAAAGCTATTTCCCATTACTTCCGAGATAATTACTCTCCTGATGGAGCATGCGAGGACACTGGGAAAATGTCATTACCTGGAAATGGAATAATTTTTCTGACTACGTACGGGCAAAAATCGATTGGTATCTATAAGAATATTCCTCAAGATGATGAATCGACCAGCAGCTGTGCAAACAAAGGACAACGTCTTGTAAATAAACGTGAAGCTGAGTATACCAGCAAACAGCTACAAATAATTTTAAACAGTAAAATCATGAAATAAGGTAATCAAACGTTGACTAGGCCTCCTGGGGAACCACACTAAGAAAACGCGCCTTACGTCTAGCTCATGGCTGGTACGGAAACGATGTGACTTTTTTCTATCTACTTGCGGGAAACTGGGTTATCCTCATTAGTTTTTCCTATCTCTTCTCAGCCAATTTTAACGGCATTAATCCTAACAGGTTTTACCTGGATCAAGATTGGAAACACTCTGATTTATATGGAAATCAAAAATCAACTGCAAACTTCATTTTCATTTCTATCTATTTATTCAATATATTATACATTTTTCTAAGGTATATTCTATAGATTTGGTAGAAATTAGACAAAGAAATGTGAATATAATGTGTCGATTACATCCAAGAAATCAGATTGAGCATTATTCATTTTTGTTTGAAAATTTTTCCCTATATGACAGAGAAAAACTTAGTTTATTCTACATTTTTGAACGATCTACTCAGCATAATTGTTACATGCATAATCTATGTATGGATTGATCATTATTATTATTATTTTTTATTATACTCGGTTACTCAAATATTTATGCTTGTAACAGAAATTATGAAAAATTCTTTATCATATAATTACTAAATTGTTGAACACAATTACAGAGATATAATCAGACGATTATTTGGAAAATATGCAGATGAAATCGTTCTATCAACTCCAGATCGACTTGAAACTGATCTTCAAAGTTCTTACAAGTATAAATTATACATAATTACAAAATTAATTTTGGTATCATCTTCATAACAATATTGGCATTTTCAATGTGAATATATATTGTAACCGGGCGCTTCGTTACAAGGTGCGTGCGAATATTGGGGATTCTTGTCAGAGGAAGCGTGTGGCGATTGTTGTACAATTGCAGTGTATTTGTGTCACTTGTGCTTGGATACATGTTACTGCTTCAGTATCCAAACACAGAGTGAAAAGTCGAGAACCGTAACTTTCTTCCATGTATTGCATATTTCACTTCATGTGATGGAATATGATAGTCAATTTTGATAAATATACATATTATTTATGTTTCCATGTGTCTTCCAGGATTAAATGTGATGTAATATACAGTGCCAAGAGTGAAAGTGCAGTGCAGTGAGTAGAAATACGTCTCAGATGACATATTGTCGTTTGGGACACTACCGCCAGCTCCAACCAAGATATATTAATTAATATCTTGGAAGTTTGGGAGCATTTGACCCTGGGACACACTACCTTGACTCAAACAAACACCAAAAAACGTTTCAGTCAAGATTGGAGACCTGAATCCCAAGCGTTCTCTTACAGTGAGTCTATCCGTGAGTAACAATTCAGGAAAAGCACAATTTTCATAGGTTTAAAAGAGTTTGCCAATAACTACACACACACACACACACACACACACACACGTGTGTGTGTGTGTGTGTGTGTGTGTGTGTGTGTGTGTGTGTGTGTGTAGTTATTGGCAAACCCTTTTAAATATGTATAAGTTGTCGATCTTTGAGGGCCAATCCAGAGTGAAGTGGAAAAGCGAAAATTTACAAAATCCACCACATATTTATTTAATGCGACGTTTCGCCAGTTAGGTACATTGGCCTCATCAGGCAGTTTTGAATGAAAATATAATATTACGTTCGGCAGTGGAAGCGGCTGCTTCCACTGCCATTAGTTTAACGGCTGCTTCCAATTCGCGTAGATCGAATAGGACACTCCCGGCATCACCACTGGAAATAAATGAAACAATTAATAGCTCGCCAATAATTAAATCTTACATGCCCTTTAAATATGCGATAGAACAAATAAAAACTTTCGATGGGTCCGACTATCGAAAACTAACTAAATTTTTGCAGGAATGCAAACGCGCACATGCGAAAGTAAAACCGGAAGAACAGCCACTCGTAATCGGGATCGCTAGAGATAGAATAATCGGCCACGCTAATTCGTTAATGTCCAATAAACAAGACCCAAATTCAATAGAAGAGCTCATTGCTATGCTTAAAGAAGAATTCCCTCGAGCATTTGATCTCATTAGCGCGCAAGACGAATTAAAATATCAAAAACAGGCCGAAGGAGAATCGGTAAATGCATTCGGTGCTAGAATTAGTGAAATTTTAAATGTCGCGATAGAGGCCGCGATCGAAAAATATAATAACGTCGAAGCAGTTGGGGTGATTGCAATGTTAAAACAAGCTGCAATCAGGTGCTTCACACTGGGATTGCGAGATAGAATGCTAAGCTCCCTCATGAGCAACGAAAACCCCATTTCACTATCTCAGGCAATAAGCACTGCTTCACAACTAGAGATACAAAACGAAGATAGGAATAAACTTTTCGGTTTCGCGATGAACAAGGACATCCCAAAATCCAACGGAAATGAAATTAAAGTTTACAATATAACAAAATCAAAAACATGTTTTGGGTGCGGAGAAGAGGGCCACTTCAAAGCACAATGTCCTAAAAAACAGCATTACACGCCATATTCAATACTATTTTGCACCTTCTGTTCTAAAAGAGGACATGAGGAGGATAACTGTCGAAATAAATTCAAATTCCCTAAGTAGACAACAAAATAACGTAGAATCTCGAAATGATGTAAACACTAAAAACACTCACCCTCACTCGCAACATTTAAACTGGCAGGCGGCTCCCCAGCCGAATGTCCCGGGGAGCAAGATAATAGTGGGACGCGCAAATGCTACAGAATCCAATATGAACGAAAAGAAAATGAATTAATTAGTTTACCAACGGCTGCTATAGAGAACGAGGCATTCATAAATGGAATTAGTAATCTTTTAGTCGACACAGGCTCACAATTAAATTTAATCAAAGAAAACACTCTATCCCCATTTATAAATGTAAACACTAATAAAATTTTTCATTTAGCGGGAATAGGTAAAGGTCTCAAGCGAACATATGGCGAAGTATGCATACGGATAAAAGACGTAGAAATGAATTTTCAAATAGTAAGTAACGAATTCCCCATTGAGCAAGCAGGGATATTAGGCCTACCCTTTCTCAAAAAGCAAAAGGCATCACTAAAATTCGATGACATAATTCCCAGCAGCCTTGTATTGGGAGACGAAGTGATTGGCTTGAACGAGCATGTTTTATTCAATCTAGAACCGAGAACTAAAACATTAATTTCCAATTCTAATAAAAAATAAGGAGATGAAAATAGGATATTTACCAAGAATAGAGACAGGAGACGATATTTACCTTGGAGAAGCTATTGTCACCCAAAACGACGGGTTCGCCAAGATCTTTGTGACAAACTCCACAGCTTCACATGTTAAACTATCGTTGCCACCGGTCAAGTTGCTCGATTTCGAGTTCGTCACTTCGTCAAACAAAACACATGGCTCCGAAAAACAAGAATCGAATGATGATAAAAAAGCGGCAGATAGACTCAGAAAATTAGCCGAAATAATAGACCTTCAAGACCTCAACGAGGAAGAAATAGCTTCACTTTTTTCAGTAATATACGAATTCTCAAATCAATTTTTTCTCCCGGGAGATAAACTAGGTTGTACCCAAGCAGTAAAACATAAAATAATTACAAATGACGAAATTCCAGTGTACAAAAGGCAGTATAGATTCTCACCAGCTCAAAGAAAAGAAATTGACAGTCAAATAGATAAACTACTTGAAAATGATATTATTGAACCTTCACACAGCCCATGGAATTCGCCAGTTTTTATTATACCCAAAAAGAGCACTCTTGAAGGAGACAAAAAATACCGAATGGTCATAGATTACCGGGAATTAAACAGTAAAACAGTTAAAGATAGATACCCCCTTCCCAACATCACCGATATACTAGATCAGTTAGGCGGGGCAAAATATTTTAGCGTCCTCGATTTAGCTTCGGGATTCCACCTCTCGACATTAATTCAAAGGAAAAAACGGCATTTTCGACCCCGAACGGATACTATCACTTCAAGCGCTTGAGTTTTGGATTATGTAATGCCCCCCCAACATTTGCGCGAGCTATGTCTAATATACTTTCAGGGTTACAGAATATAGAACTATACATTTTTATGGACGGCGTAGTCATTTTCGCAAACTCTCTAGAAGAACATGCGCGTAAATTGAAAAATTTCCTCGGCCGATTAAAAACGCATAATTTAGCACTCCAACCAGAAAAGTGTCATTTTTTAAGAAAAGAAGTAACATACTTAGGTCACATAATTAGCCAGGAGGGAATAAAACCAGATCCACAAAAAGTAAAAGCGGTAAAAATGTTTCCAGTCCCTAAAACAAAGAAAATATATTAAGCAATTTTTAGGTTTAATAGGATATTACCGTAGATTCATAAAAAATATGGCAAAAATCGCGAAACCACTCACGCAGTTATTAAAGAAAAAAGTTGCTTTTAAATGGAACGAATTAAGTCAGGTAGCTTTTGAAACTCTAAGTGACATGATTTGTTCAGAACCAATACTAATATTTCCAAATTTCGATAAGCCTTTTCTGGTTACTTGCGACGCGTCGAATGTAGCGATCGGCGCAGTACTTAGTCAAGGACCAGTAAATAACGATTCACCCATCGCGTATGCGTTCAGAACACTATCGGAAACTGAAATTAACTATTCTACTACAGAAAAAAAACTATTAGCAATCATTTTTGCGGTAAAACATTTTCGACCTTACCTGTATGGAAATAAGTTCACATTAGTAACTGATCATAGACCTTTAACATTTTTACATAACACAAAATATCCAAATTCGAAATTAATGAGGTGGAAATATAAACTCAGTGAATTTGACTACGATATAGTATATAAACAAGGTAAAGTCAACTCGAATGCTGACGCCTTGTCACGTAACCCAGTGCAAACCGATAATATTCTCCCAAATTCTAACCGACAAGAAAATATATCCAATAATACTAAAAATAAACACCTAGACAACGCCAACTTTTACCCTGTAGAGTCGCAAAAGATTTTAATCTGCGCAGACGAACTATCGGTTGCAGATCCTACAACGAGGGAGGGGGCTGATTTTAGATTAGATGATTATGATAATGAACTTATAATTGGAAATATTTTTTTGTCCCTTACAAAATTGAAATACATAGACATGAATAGTGAGGCAAACGCTGTGGAGTTAGGAGGAAACCTAAACAGTGATTATAACACTGTCGTGAAGGTTCAAGAAACAAACAGTGAGTTGAACACTGTAGTCTCAAACCAATTACGGAGCTCGCAAGCCAATTTTCCAAAGCAAGACAGTGCAATATTGGCAATAAAATCAATCGAGACAGTGAAGTATTCATTTAAACCAGGGAAAAGATTGCGAGATTCAAAATTGGAGGAGAGCCGAATGTCGAAAAAACATGACCAGAGAAAATATGTATTCCCCGCCCTAGCTATCCAAAATCCAACCATAATCCAAAGCAAAGATGACCTACATATGCGAAAAGACAATCTTATTCATTTCACTTCATTAGACGGCACGATCTCATCTAAAGTTGGACTTGACCTACTCAATAAAAATAAATTTTCAATTAATCAAATGATTAACAAAAATGTAAAAATAGGAGATGCATCAACTTGGCCTACAGATAAATTTCACATCATTCATTTATTCATCAAAAACAGATTCAACGAAACACCAGAATTGGTACATTTAAAATCATCAATAGAATCATTAAAAATTGTTTTAGACCATTTTGAATTAAAAATATTCAGCATCTCCAAATTCAACAACGACCTAGACGTAATTGACTGGGCATATGTAGAGCATCTTCTGAAAACAACATTCACCAATCCCGAATATATAATAACAGTTTGCACTGGGGAGGTAATCGTACCGAACGAAGCAGAAACCATGAACCTACTAAAGGAGTATCATGACTCGGTAGTAGGCGGTCATGCAGGAGTAACTAAAGTTTATAGGAGACTTAGGGAAGATTTCTATTGGAATAATATGCAGAAAGACGTAGAAAATTATATAAGAAATTGTCCAAGCTGCCAGAAAGCAAAAATTAGTAAACCTAAAACTAGAATGCCAATGCGCATAACGGATACTCCAAAGAAAGCTTTCGATAAGGTACAGCTAGACATTGTTGGCCCATTACCCATAACAAACAAGAGAAATCGGTATTTACTTACTTTACAATGTAATCTAACTAAGTATTCGGATGCCATCCCACTCCCAAATATTGAATCAAAAACTATTGCACTGGCTCTCGCAGAACAGTTCATAACCAGGTTTGGGTGTCCCACTGCAATTCACAGCGACCAAGGCACTTCGTTTACAAGCCAAATTATGAAAACATTCTGCCAAATATTCAAAATACAGCAAATAAAATCAACAGCATTTCACCCTCAGTCCCATGGGCTCTCTGGAACAAGCGCATAGAATATTCATGGAATACTTGAAACAATATTGCACCGAAAGAGATTGCACTGAGAAAAAAATCTAGTTGATTCAACAATATATTTTTATGAATACATCCAACAAGATATTTAGTTGAATCAATCAAGCCCATATATATGTATGTCGCCCGCGCGTGCCTTGTATTTCCCATGCTATCTTCGGGTATATATACAAACGATGTCGATTCTGACCACTTGCGAGTTTGAGATTTTTTTTACTCAAGTTAATAAAAAAATACGGTACTCATCGGTAATAGCAACAACACGTTTCCACTAAGTTTGAAAAATATTAGCAAGAGGAATCCATGAAATTTTTCCGTTATTAATTCAGTTTCTCCAACTTTAATGAGATAAATCATCGATCATTCTATACGTACTTCGGTTTGACGCCACCTATCGGTTATTGCTGGACTACTGGTTGGAAAAAAATGAATTGATTGTTCCAACATAACGAATTGTCAATTTGGAGTTAAATTTCATTTACAATACAGAGTATGTTGAATCAACAAAATCCTTCTGTTGGATCGACAAGTGTCGGTGCGCCCTCTACTGGATAACCACCGAGTTTGCTGATTTAACAATATTTTTGATCAAATCGACAAGAAATCGTGTATTGGATGTATTCATACGAATATATTGTTGGATCAACTAGATTTTTTTCTCAGTGTGGGACGACTGGATTAGATATGCTATTTTTTCATATAACACCTCAGTCAGAGAGTCAACCGGGTACATTCACCAACTAGTATTCGGGTGCACCGCTAACATTCCTACGGAATTCGCACAAGAACGTATACACCCAACCTTCATTGACTACTTTGAATCATTATCATTGAAAATCACAACTACACAGACATTAGCTGCTCAGAACCTAGAAAAATTCAAACAAAAAACTAAAAGATACTACGATAAAAATATAAATCCTACAAAATTCAAAGCAGACGATGACGTGTATCTACTGAGAGAGCCAAAAAAATCAAAATTCGATGATAATTGGGATGGCCCGTACAAAGTGATTAGAGTACTAAATGATAGAAATATTGAAATAAAACTGAATAACAATAAAACGGGAATAGTTCACTACGATAAACTTAAACTCGCTTGCATTAGACCTGATCCACTACCGTAATTCAGAAATAAGCGATTGTTTATAAGCTACCAATGTATAAAATTCTGACATAAGTTCAAATAAATTTATAGGAAGTAGAAATAAATTTGAATAGTAATAGGACTCTATGTTACCAATATATATATATATATATATATATATATATATGTGTGTGTGTGTGTGTGTGTGTGTGTGTGTTTGTGTGTGTATATTTATATGCAGTCTGAATAACTTAATCGAATCACAACCTTTGTGTACACCTACATTATTTTATTCTTTGATGCTTTGATCTTATTTTTAATCATATACTCAGGTGGTGATAGCCTTTAGAAGAAAAAAAAAATTATAGACTTAAAGGAAATGAAATTATGTGCCTCAGGGAAATTTTTTATATGACAAAGCTGAGAGAATGTTATAGATACATGAAATTTATTTATAAAGGTCGCCGATATAGTAGTTGCTCTTATATAAAATCTATCATTGGGACAAATAATTCTGTATTTGGATTAATAAGAAATATATGCAAAATGGAGTACGTCGATACTGATATTGTAATAATTTTCATGAATGTACTAAATGTAAAATATGAGTGCTTTAATGCGAATGTGAATTGTGTAAATATTGTAAATAGACAGCTCAGTGATTTTACTTTTATACGGTGTAATGATATAATTAGACCGAGTTTACTCATACATTGCGGTGATCAATTTTATTGTTGCACAATTGCTGAAGGTGCCATGGGTAAAAAATCAAACTAATGTACATGTTATTTGTAGTATGATGAACTGTTCAGATCAAATTTTGATTACAAAAATAATTTGTTCAATTTTTTCATGTAAAAATGATCAAATGAATGTAATTATATATAAATATGTAATGAGGATTAAGTTACTGAAAGGGTTTCTTTAAAGTATAAAAAAACGTTTACATATGTATATAAATAAATATATAAACATACAAAAACGTACAAAAACGTACAAAAATATATACAAACGAACAAAAATGTACAAAAATGTACAAAAACGTACAAAAACGTATAGAAACGTACAAAAATGTACAAAAGCATACATAAACATACAAAAACGTACAAAAACGTACAAAAATGTATACAAACGTACAAAAATGTACAAAAATGTACAAAAACGTACAAAAACGTATACAAACGTAC